>OV743716.1:107813548-108066048 GCA_928272305.1 Volucella inflata | reverse complement strand
GCTGGAAGCTTACTTATTAGCTTGGCTATGCAGGTATCATTAGTATCCTTTCTGTAATTCTTATCAACTATCGTTAAAGTAATGTATATTTTCGGGGTTGGTTTGGTAATTATCTTTTTAGTATCGTTTATGGGTAATGGGATAATGTGAATGAATGAAAATTTTTCTGGGGAGATATGTAGGATTTTGATGTTGAATATAATGTTAGGTTCGTTATAGTAGGCTTGAAATCAAGCAGTTCGTATATATGCTCTTCTGATTTGATTCGCATAGATATATTTTAAAGAAATTCATTATTCATTCATTGCATTAAGTTATTCGGGACTTAAAATTTGCTTGGATATAATATTGAGTCTAACGTGTATATACAGTGACAATTCAGCAAGTCAATATTGTAGTTGATTTGATTCAGGTATTGTGTATACCTTATTGGAATCTCATCAGATGGGATTCTATTGTTAATTTCTGTTTACGAATACTTTAAGTAACCTTGAATACTTTTCTGTTGCCTGTTTGGTCAATAATGTTACCAAATCTTTGTGTCATTTGATGGTTGATTTGGGAAAGTTTGCTTACATCGTCTGTCACTACTAATTGGCCTTGTGTCATTTATTCAATTTGTTTGTTTAGGTGTATGGCATCTGTTGAAGGCGATTAATAAAAAAAAAAAATAATAAAAGACATGTTCGCAATGTAAGGTAAACAAAAACAAAGAAAGATAAAAGAAAATTATAAATTGCATTTCTAACACTAATAAGGATACACTCTGTTACAGAAAACGTTAAGGAACGGTCGTTTTTATTGCAGAACCCCCTTATGCGTAGTTTTCAGTTTTTGTTGATAGTATACTCAACATGTTGGCCATTCAAGCCGGTTTAACAATGACAGTGTGTTTATTTGTGAAAAAGAAAAAGAATTTGTAACATTTTTTTTAAATCTTCAAACAAAAAAAACCATTTTGGTTAAAAAAAAATTTTTAACTTTGAACTTGTGTGTTTTGGTGTAAAACGGGATCCCGCGTCTGGTAATTATATAACATAGGAAAAAATCAAGTTCCCGCGCCGTGTAATATAGTAGAAGCTCTGGAGAATTACATATAAATACATAAGGTGAGTGAGCTCAGCCATTTATATTGTATATATATATTGCCCTTTTAAGTACATACTATACATTTGCACTCAGATGTAATATTCCGAATTTAATCGCTGCTGCAGATTGACCATCAGGAAGTCCAGATTAATTAATTAATTGCACTCTTAAAATCTAACAGAACTTATGGCTGGACTAGGTACAATAATTTTTCGGGAAAATGCATTTATAAAGTAAACAGTATGTGGAATTATGGATATGTACCTCCTCCCCCCTTGAAATGGAGCGTCAGCCAAAGTAACTGCATTCCTGTTGTTTCGGTGGTAGGAGCGATGATCTTAATAGGTACGGGTTATGTCGCTTGTAGCATGATCGGGGTCTTCTACAAATTTTTAATATGAATGCCAAAGAATTCAAACTGCTAAAGAATTCATTAGCCATAATTTGAGCTGATTTTAATAAATTTAAGACGATACCCGAGGATAAAAGGTCAAGAAACATGCTAAATTGCCACCTTACTGTACTTGAGAACAGTTACCATCAAGGGGCCTTGAACAATGAAAAGTTAACTGGGGCTGCTGGGGATGATACAAGTCTTATTTAAGAATATCAAACGGTTTTTAGTGTTATATGGAAAACTTTCCTAGATTATAAGACAGTTTTGCTTGATACGTTAGATAGCGTACCGGTAGCTGCCGGTTCAGGTTCTGTTCACTCATCTACGATTCAAGATGAATTGCGTCTGCCCAAAATCAACTTGCCAATGTTTTCAGGCAGCTACGAAAATTGGTGAACGTCAACTTCACCATCTAATCATATATGTGATTATGACAAGTCACGGAGGATTCTTACTTCACGAAATGACCATAAGCGGATTTCCGTAAGTGCTCAGCTAAAGGAATTCTTCAATCATAAGCTTTTACACAACGAAACAGCAGGAGGAGTAAAACAATTACTGGATGTTTCTAAAGAATGCATTGATTCAATCAAAAATCTAGGTGTTAAGACGGCGGATCGGGATACAATTATAACTTTCATCAACGTGCAGAAACTTCCACCCATAACTCAACAGCATTGGGAAGAAAAATTGGGACAAGCAGTTACTAACCTCCAAGCATGTTTTGAATCTCTAGAAACAAGATTTAGGACATTAGAAGTGGAGGAGCATCAAAAAAACAAAATCCAGTCATCCTGCTAAGGGTTTTGGAAATAAAACTTAATTTGCCATTCGCTGCGTAAATTTAGCCAATTTTATAAAATGAATTCTTTAGAACGTGGAAATATTGCTTACGAAAATTGGGGTTTGTAACAACTGCGTTGCTTACAGCCATTCTACGCAAAAATGCTCTGGAGAGTCACGATGTTATAACTGCCAATAAAAAGACCACACGCTATTGCTTCATACTCCTACCCAAAACGAAATTACAGTTTTACACAGTCACAGCCAAATACTCTTCACACACATTCACATTAATACACCTACACTTCAATATTCTAATACCATAGCCCCAATAGCCGACAGAAATACCTCTCACTCTGGCAATGTTGATAACCCTTCTAATAGCCTCCCTGTTAACACATATCTTACACAAAATTTCGCATATTCGCAGGTTTTACTAGCTACTGCAGTGATTAAGGTAAGTTCTGACAGCGGAAAGTTTTTCAATTTTGGAGCCTTGATTGATACAGGTTTGGAAGTCGCTTCGTAACGAAGACAGCAGTATAATTGTAAAATCTGAGGAGCCGAAGTACGTTAGTTGAAGTGTCAGGGCTAGGAAGGGTCAGCATTGGATCATGCAACAGGTGCGTATACATTACCTTTGCGTCACTACGCTCTTCATTTGATTCGAGCATTCGAGCCTTCGTACTCAAAACCCTGACTGGTCGACTCCTGACCTAACGACTGATACACAACAACTGAAAACACCTCAACGGCTTGGAATTAGCAGATCCTATATTCTAAAAACTGGCAACACTAGGTCTTCTTCTAGGAAGTGATGTTTTTGCCGAATTCAACCTACCGGAAATCATAAAAAGTGAAGACGGCATAGCACCCTTAGCCAAAGAAAAAGAACTAGGATGGATTTTGCTAGGCAAGGTGCCTATAGAAATAACATCGCTAAAACACTGCTTCCATTATTTTATTGACGTCGATACCCAATTAAGGAAGGAATTAAGGAATAGAACAAACTGCCTATACAAATCTACCATGTAGAAGGTATGGAATTTCTCTTCCCTTTGACGATGGATGGATACCTGCGCTTGGACCCTCGAGGCAAGGCGCCTTGCGTTGGTTCCATCACTTGGAGAAACGTTTCGAAACAGATTCGGAATTTTATAATTTTTTTTTTTTTTTTTTTTCCGGCAAGGGCAGGTGAAAATCTTCCATCAGACACTATGAGGATCAGAAGCGCGTGCTCATAGTAGTGTGAGATTCTTACTCACTAAAAACACCTCCCTTCATTGTTGATTTTAATACCGCAACTAAGTAGAACTTATCAAGCAGTTTTTATTTCATAAGTTAGTCACGATTGGTAGGACACTTTCCAATGGAAGACCCTACATATTCCGCTTTCTTAATGCGGTTTCAATTTATCGCGCAAGGTCCAACGGTTTAGTTCGTTGAAGACGGCGTAGTATGTTTCATTCGTCCAAGACTTCTAGGACTGTATTGTTGATATGGCCGCTTAACCGGACTTTATGTTTTCGTGCGCAGTTCCTGACTTCATCTTCCACGAAAGGAACTCCGAGGTCTCGATGCAGGTCATTATTTCTTATAAACCATGGGGCACGCACAGATTGTCGTAGCACTTTATTTTCAAAAGTTTGTATTATATTTACATTTGATTTCTTAGTACAACCCCAGAGTTGTAAGCCATAGGTCCACACCGGCTTTAGCACTTGCTTATAAAGAAGCAGCTTGTTTTCTAAGCTTAGCTTGGAATGTTTACCAAGTAGCCAGTACATTTCTCTGTATTTGGCCTCTAGTTCTTTTCGTTTCTTTCTAACATGCGTTTTCCATTTAAGGTTCGCGTCAAGTGTCATTCCCAAATACTTAGCCTCGTTTGCAAAGGGGATACACACCGAGTTTATAGAAATGGGCAAGTGATTTATCTTTCTGTAGGTGAAGTCAACATGTACAGATTTTGTCTCATTAAGGGTAATTCGCCAGATCTTTGTCCACTCGTAGACTTTATTTAAAGCAGTCTGGAGTTTCGCCGTTGAGTCTTCTATTGATTCTCCAAACGCTAAGATAGCGGTGTCGTCAGCAAAAGTAGCGAGAACAGTATCCTCGACGTGTGGTATATCTCTTGTATATAAAAGGTACAAAAGTGGGCCCAGTACGCTTCCCTGCGGTACTCCGGCTAGGATATCTTTAAATTTCGAAACATCATTTCCGTATCGAACGCGAAAAATTCTATTTTCAAAATAGCTTGTCAATATATTATAAAGCTTTAATGGCAAAATTCGTCGCAGTTTGAACTTCAAACCTTCATGCCATACTTTGTCAAAAGCTTGTGAGACGTCAAGAAATACGCTCGAACAAATCTTTTTTTCTTCCAGGGATCTTTCAATTACATCAGTAGTTCTATGCACCTGATCAATTGTTGAATGCTTAGTCCGAAATCCAAATTGATGGCTGGGAATAAGATTTTGGTTTTCGATAATTGGGAGAAGACGTTTTAGCAAAATCCTCTCAAAGATTTTCGACAGGATCGGTAGAAGAGAAATGGGTCTGTATGATTTTTTATCGTTTGGAGGTTTTCCTGGTTTTAGTACCATAATGACTTCTGCAACTTTCCACTGGCTTGGCACGTATTCAAGCCTCAGAGCCGCGTTAATAATGTGTAAGAGCTTTATAAGTGCTTTTTGGGGTAGCATTTTCAGAACTTCTCCGGTAATAAGGTCATACCCCGGAGCCTTCTTTGGTTTTAATTTCCTTATTACAGTTTTGATTTCAGCAAGAGTTGCATTTGTCATTACAAAATTACTATATGCTATTTCTAAAGAATTGATGCCGGGTGCCAGTGTCGGGCCGTCGGAGGGCTTGAAAATTTCTTCAAGATAGTCGGCAAAAACCTCCGCTTTTTCCTTATCCCCCTTAGCCCATTCGTTATTGCCGACCTTGATTGGTGGCGCGGGGACTTTGGGCCTTTTTAAGCATTTTAAAGCTTTCCAAAGCGAGTAATTTGTTTCTTTTCCTGCCGTCAGGTTTTGAACATATGTATTTACTTCGGAATTTCTGTAACCTTTAAAAGTCTCCTTGAGCAGATTACAGAGCCTGTTTAAGCGTGTTTTATCCTGCGGCGCTCGAGTTGTTTGCCATCTTTTGCGAGCTTTTCTTTTTTCTCTTATCATATCTTTTACCTCAGGCGGGTAGTTTAAGTTACGTTTAGCCGTGTTTTTTCGTTGACAAGGTGTATTGTTCCACGCAGCACATTGGACTATTTCAACGAAAGAATCCACTTCGATTTCGAGTTCAAGTGCTGCTTTAAGTGAAACGTCTAGTTCTAGTTTTTTATTAATCTCATTTCTGAGTTCCTTCCCAATTAGTATTTCGTCCAGTTAGTCTTAATGGTCCTTGTTTTTTAATAAACGTGTCGTTCATTGTCAGTATGACTGGAGAATGATCGGAGGAAAGATCGAAGCTTTCATCAACGTTTATATCCGAGTTACGAATTCCTTTAACAACGAAGAAATCGACAAGATCGGGTATTTTCGTTGTGTCTGTTGGCCAATAAGTCGGCTTGCCCGTTGAATAGAAGTCACAATTGTGTTTCATACATGCTTTATAGAGTATTTTACCCTTTTGGGAGACACATCTTGATCCCCAAAAAGTGTGTTTGGCATTGAAATCACCGCCAATCATAAAAGCCGATCCAAGAGAATTGAATATATTTTTAAATATATGTTTTGAAGGCGTAAATCGTGGAGGACAGTAGATGGCTGAAATAGTAAAGGAGTTCCGTACCAATTTTACGCGCACCGCAATTAGTTGTACAGACTCGAGCTCTACTTTTATATCTTCGTTGTGCTCAAGAGACTCTTTAATGTATACAGAGGATCCGCCTCTCGCGTTTCCCGAAGGGTGATACGCGTAATAGTCTTTAAAACCTCTAATTTTTGCAGATGACCCATTTTTCAAGTGGGTTTCGGAAACCAAACAAACGTCAATGTCGTTTTTCCTTAGGAATAACTCAAGTTCATAAAGTTTTTCTCAGATTCCGATTGCATTCCAGGTGAGTACGTTTAATTTTTCCCTTTTCATTTTTTAGGCGAAGGACGTTTTTTATTGAACCTATTTTCAAACTTCTTTAGCTTATCTAAAATAAGTTCATTGATTTTGTTTTGCTGCTCAAGCTGCGCGAGAATAACGGAAAATACTTGGGAAGCAGGATCTCCGGAATCTTTTGCCTTTAGCTTGGTAGCTTCAGCGTATGTAAGTTTTTCCGATGCTTTCTTTTCAACACTGGAATCAATCACTTTCGCCTTGGCGTTTTTAACGATATTTTGAGCAGATCCCGATGTTTTTTCTTTAGTTTTGGGATTCTCTTTTTGTGGCTTAAACAACTTGTCACGTCTGTTTTGCAACTCCTTTGCTACTTCACAGCCACGGAAATTTGCTACGTGTTTACCCCTGCAGTTGACACAAGTCGGAGGGGTTTGTTTGCTTACGTTGCATTCTTTGGACAGGTGTTTACCTGCGCATTTTACGCACCGAGGCTCTTTTTGGCAGTAAGCTTGCGTATGGTTAAATTCCTGGCATCGCTTACACTGCGGGATCAGTTTCGAGTTTTTGCGTCGAGGCTCAATTTTAACAATAATGTTGAGGATTGACTTAATATCGTATATTTTTTGGGTATGTTCAGTGTTCTCAAAGGTTAGCATAAAGAGGGGAAGGCTACGTTTAACTGTCATATCCTTTCCTTCAATTTTTTGTTTCTCTCGCTTTTCGATGTTGACGACATCAATGATTTTAAAACCCTTGTTTTTTAAATCACTTACGATATCTTCTTTTGGGCAAGACGGATACAGTCCTCTGGCGACGACACGAATAGGTCTTTCGCACTTGTTCTCGTATGTGAACCATTGGATTTTTTCGACGCTTAACTTGCGAGAAAGAATGCGATAGTTGTCAGCGTCCTTGACGTTGACTTTCCATACATTATTATTGCGCGATGTTACTATATAGTCCGATCTCGGCAGGGTCATCAATATGTTTTGGAGTTTCTTGTAATCTGAAACTCCAGTGACATTGATTGGCGGGGGTGTTCGTTGTTTTTCCGCTTTGATTTTTTCAGGACTCATGTTATTGTTGACATTTTTCTTCGATTCATCTCCCTTTGCTTCACGTTGAGAGACGATTTTGGGAGAAGACGCAGCTTTACGCTTTTTTCCGGGGCGTTTTTGCAAGATCCAGTCGGTTTCTCGACCTAGCTCTTCTTCATCTGTTTCGTAGATATTTTTAACAGATTCAATAGACATAACGTCGCTGTTTGACTTTTCCTTGGTTTTCAGTTTTTCCAGTTCTTTTTTAAGATCTTCGCATGTCGCTTCCATTTTGGTTAGCCTAGTAAGAAGTTCGGTATTTTCGTCTTTCAGGCTATTTATTTTCGCTGAGGTCCATTCTTCACAAGACGACGTTTTTGATGTCGTTGGACTTCTGTTGTTATCTTCTTGTTTTGGAGATCTAGGTGGTGGAGATCTCGAAACCCGTGAACTTTTTCCGAACGGGTTGATAAGATGCAATAATTGGCTCGCCCCAGAATCCATCGAGCCGACCTCCGTAGAGGGTGGATTTTCCATCATAGCTGGTCTGCCACCTGGGGTAATAATTCCATTTGTTTTACTCATTGCATAATTAGTATACACTTCGCGCTCGGTATACGGAGGGTGCATTTTAGTCGCCTCTTACGACAGGCATGCATACCTCGGGTATATTCTAACCCCTACCCGAAGGGGGTGGAATTTTATAATGAATACGTTAATTGTATGCAGGAATACCTAGAGTTAGGGCATATGTCCGAAGTAGATGGTCTCAATGATGATATTCTCCATACTCCTCATCACCATTTTGTTGCTCATCATGCTGTTCTGAAGGAGTCCAGTACGACCACCAAACTGCGAGTCATCTTTGATGGAGCTGCGAAAACTTTAGATGGTTGGTCGTTGCACGAACACTTGTAGATGGGACCGAAAACACAAAATAATATAATGGATATTGTGTTAGTATGGAGAACTTATCGATTTACCTTCACCGCAGACATCGAGAATATATTTCGGCAGATACGAATTAAGAAGGAGGACACGTATTACCAACTTATTCTGTGGCGTGACAATTCAATTCAACCCATTATGATATATCACATTTGGAACTGCTAGTGCACCATCCGAAAAGCAACAGACGACGAAGAACATCACTATCCAAGCGGTGCAAGTGTCATCCGCAAGGGTATGTACGTCGATGATTTAATCGCTGGTGCCGACTCCTTGGAATAAACACAAAAATTATTTAATGAAGCGAGAAAAATATGTATATACATACCCATTTACTGTTTAAGTCTCACACATATATACAAAACATACACATTAATACTTTCCTCGAATTTTATATCGAACTCGTACGCAAAAACATTTTGCTAAACAATTATTTAAAATCGCACGCTTTACTCAAACACACATTTCTCATAAGTAAAAGATCACAACAAAACTCACATGGACAAAACCCGATTAAACTATTTTCAAATAAAACAAAAACTAATAATATAAAAATAAATACAAAAAAACCCTAAGTTTATACACACAACAGAAAGTTACATTTGGGAATTTTCTGAAATTAAATTTCCCACTCCTCACAAACACTACACTCACTGTAGATTGTTTTTTTTTTTTTGGTGGGTAGGTGTGAAAATCTTCATAGACACTATGAACCCGTTGCTCATAGTAGTGTGAGATTCTTACTCACTAAAAACACGCCTCCCTTCTTATCGACTACTACTAAGTAACCTTATCAAGTAGTTTCCGTTTCAAATAACGTTCGCGTGGGGCAGGTAGCTTTCCAGCAAAAGCACCTGTTAGTACCGCTATTATATGCGGATAGTTCTTATCGCGCAAGATCGAATGGTCTCATTCTTTGTAATCGACGCACTAAGTTTGTCTCGTCCAGAATTTGGAGTATTTTATTATTACAATGACCATGAAGACGAATATGGAGTTTGCGAGCATAGTTAATTATTTCGTCCTCGACGGTAACTATTCCTAAGTCTCTGTGGATATCACTGTTTCTGATATACCATGGGGCGTTCACGATTTGTCTTAGAACTTTGTTTTGATAGCCTTGGAGAATATTTCGGTTGCTTGGTTTAGTACAACCCCAAAGTTGTATACCGTACGTCCAAACGGGCTTAAGCACTTGCTTATAGATGAGCAGTTTGTTATGTATGCTTAACTTGGAATGTCTTCCTAGTAGCCAGTACATTTGTCTGAATTTATTTTCAAGTTCATCACGTTTCTTCTTAACATGCGGCTTCCATTTCAGTTTTACATCTAGTGTCATTCCTAGATACTTTGCTTCATTTGCATATGGTATTTGTACCGAGTTAATGAAAATGGGAAGGTTGTTTATTTTCCGGTAAGTAAAATTAACATGAGTAGATTTGGTCTCGTTGAGAACAATTCGCCATATCTTTGTCCATTCGTAGATTTTATCCAAAGCCGTTTGTAGCTTTCCAGTAGCTAACTCGACTGAAGTATCTGTAGCTAGTATCGCCGTGTCGTCCGCGAACGTGGCTACTATGGTACCTGATTCTTCCGGTATGTCTCGAGTATAGAGTAAAAACAATACCGGACCAAGTACACTTCCTTGCGGAACTCCAGCAGCGATCTCTTTAAATTCCGAGTATTCGGTGCCATGTTTAACACGAAAAATTCTGTTTTCCAGGTACGATTTCAGAATCGTATGCAGCTCTCTCGGAAGAACCTGACTTAACTTAAAATTTAAGCCTTCATGCCATACCTTATCGAAGGCTTGAGACACGTCAAGAAACACGCTAGAACATATCTTTTTCCCCTTTAGGGCTTTCTCAATTTCATTCGTAATTCTAAAGACCAGGTCAATTGTGGAGTGCTTAGTTCTAAAACCGAATTGATGATCAGGAATTAGACGCCTCTCTTCAATGATCGGTTGCAAGCGCTTCAATAGGAGTTTTTCAAATATTTTAGATATTATCGGCAGAAGCGATATCGGTCTGTAGGACTTTTTTCATTTAGAGATTTGCCTGGTTTCGGGACCATTATAACTTCGGCAACTTTCCATTGGCTTGAAACGTTTAATAATCTTAGCGCGGCATTTATAGGTTGGAGCAGTTTGATAAGGGCTTTCTTTGGCAACTCCTTGAGAATTTGACCTGTTATCAAATCATAACCCGGGGCTTTGTTATTTTTCAATTTTTTAATTGCTTGGTTAAGTTCTCGTAGGGATACTGTTTTTATTCTACTTACTGTAAATAATACTCAGTACATAATACACTCAAAATTCCCAACTCACTCAAAACTCCTTTTAAACGACAGTCCACTAGCTACACACCAGAGTTGTAAAAGAATTCAATCATTGCAGAATGCATTCATTGAAGCCGCATTAAGAATTCACATGGATTTGTTTTAATTCAATGACTTCAATTTAAAAAAAATAACTCAGACTATAGCAGTGCAAGTAATACTTCTTAATTGAATTCTGAAGTCTAAATCAAATATACGCACTGATTTATTATGTATTGCTTTTAGACAAAATTGTGGACACATTTTTTTGCAATTTATGTGCTAGTTGTCTACTAGTCATTATTTATATTTACTTATTCTTCTGGTAGGCGACAGTAAAAAACAAATTCAAAATCACTTCAAAGACTTCAAGACTTCACTGACTTCAAGTGAATGCAATGAATGCTAAAACTATTGGCATTATCAAAAATGAATGAGGATGTTCTAACTGAGAGGAAAATTCTTGATTTTCGGTTCCATCTGCATTGATGGTGAGTGGAGGAAGAAATACAACGACGAACTGTATGGACTGTACAGTGATTTAGCCTGAAGAGTGAAGATCCAACGACTGAGATGGCTGGGTCTTTTAAAGCGGATGCTCAGTACAGGAAGAACGAGACGCAGGCGGAAGGGGACTTCAGCCAACTTATTGTGGGAAGCTGGAGGCAGCTAGCAAAAGATCCAGCTAACTGGAGGCGTTTTCTGACTGGGGCCACCCCGGACTGTAGCACCACCTGAAATAAGTTAATAAGAATAGAAAAGCTACGCTCCAATTGCATGCAACAAAATCTAAGTTAATTAAGGAATGCGATTCTTCGCAAGGGCAATGTTTGAAGCAATGAAGATTCTTTTCAAAATGCTCAATATCTATGTTTATTTTGCCTTTAAATAACTACAAGCGGTGGACTTTCTCGACCTTGCGTTATTTTCTGAAACAAATTACGAGTATCAGAGCATCAAATTCGTAAACATTTGTGTGGAAACTGAAACAAAAATAACAACGACCATAAAAATATGGAAAAAAAATAAACAATAGAAGAAGATATGAATCTTTCCTATTTTCATGGACAACAAAAATAATAAGTAACAAGAGATGTGAGCATTAGACAGTAAATAACTGTACTTTATATATGTCGTCCTCTCTGTTGACATATCCTTGCCGCAACATTTAAATGGAGAAGGTCTGCTGCGGTCGTACAGTTATGGAAGCAAACACCGGTTTGTTTTAAAAAAAAAACTTTATTGTATCCGAACTTCCACTTAAAACTAAACTAACATATTATTTGTTACCTATTCTTATAGCTACACTTTTGCAAACGTAATGATTATTTCGTGGGAAAAGAATTCGTCTGCTCTTGGCTTGTCACTTGATTCCAAGCGCGTGTACTGATTGTGCACTATGGAGTGCAAAGTGTGCATACGTTGTATGCGTGATCATTCACCTGAGTAAGCAGACTGGTAATGCATATTTGGATGGTGGGATTGGGAAGATGGCGAAGTAACGGGAAAAGGGGGATGTGGTGGCTTCTGCCGTTCAATGCCTTTATTATTGGTTAGATTGGCAAGAGGAGGTGGGGAGACTAATGGGATTAAAAGGGAGTGCTCTCTGAGACGTAACTCCTCCCCGCATACGATTCTGCTCCGAAGAATCAATGTTCTGAACTTTTATTTTAACATTTGTGTGATCTTTTTTTTTCCCTTTAAAAATAATGATTACGATTGCAATTATGATTATAAATATTGTTACAGAGTTTGCATATTCATAAATTGTTTTTCCGTTTTTTAATTCTTCTATTAATTTTCTGTTTTCTACATTTTTTATATGTAATTCTTGTGTGGAAACATTTACCGCAATATTTTCAATTGTTACATTATTAAAATTTGGTATAATAAAATTATCATACGTTATAAAATTCTCATACTTAATGCTATTTATTACAATTTCACAATTTTCAAATCTTATTATATTATTGCCTATGAGACTTATGCTAAATTTATGACAATTATGTTTTAAGTGTGTATATGGAATATTTTTGGTTATTATAATATTATTACTTAACTGTTTAATTACTACATCTTTGCTTTCCTTAAAGCTACATGACGCATTTTGCTTGAACAGATTTGAAATACAACTGTCTTTTAATGGTTTTAAATTCTTAATATGAATTGTTCCATTTACATCTCGCTAATTATTTTCATTATTTGTTATAAATGTGTTGAAGGGCGAGATAAGTTCTAGTTTATTTTTGTTTGGTATTGGTTCTATTATTATTCTGTAAAATTTTACATTTGAGTATTGGGGTATCATTACAACGAATATTATTTCACTATCGTATATTATATCAGAACTTTTTATATTTGTTAATTTCATAATTGTTATATTAAATTTCTTAATTTCTTCTGGCAGTAATAGATCTCTTCCTAAAATTCCTAATTGGCTTGCCAGCAAATTTTCTTTGACTTTTCCTACCTGTTCCTTTAGGAGCTGTATGTCATATTGTATTTGAAATACCTGCTGCATATGTGCGATTTCTGAGAACTCTCTGTTGATTGCATTTCCTAAATTTTGTAACTGTCCTTTGATTTATAATTGCTGTCTGTTAATATGTCTTGTAATGTTTTCTATAGCTCGATCGAAATGGTAATTAATGTAGATTTGTTCGTTTAGTCCATTGATTAAGTTATGACTTCTTGTTTCGTTGACTTCTAGACTTTTTCTTATTTCTTGTTCGTCGTCATAGTCCATTGTTCCTACCAGGTATTTTAAACCTTTCCCGACAATGTTGACTAGTCCCCTTCTGACTTTATACCTATTCCTATACGAAATGTTTTCTATCTCCTGTGCTAAAAGCTATGCATCAAGGTCGGGTATTCATTTTTATTATTTAATTTTTCAATGTTATGTTCAATAATGTCTAAATTTTTAGTCCATGATGTTAGGTTAACACAGTGAAGTAGTTTCGTGTATCCTTTTATTACTTGGAGCTGTTCGTCCCTTATCGTCACGTCCTTGTCCATTACTCAAGTCTTGTACGTCAATTTTTTGTCCATGTATGATGGTCATTGTAATGTAAATTAAAAATATTTTCTGAAATATTAAATATATTGTTAATCTGAATTTTCGTATTTGTATTTGCGCTTAATTTGCGTCTTGTAAAACATGCTACCTTTTTCATCTATAACGTGGTCTTTGTCTAAAATATCTAGGTCTGTTTTCTTATGTACTGGTTTAAGTTTATTCTTGTCTCTATTTTTTAAATATATGTGTTCCTGACTATCTGTAAAATCTATATCGTTTCTATTTCTATTATGTTTTTTAATGTAATTTTCTTTATTTTTCTTAACTATTTCTATAATTTTAACATAATCATCGCTAGAAATGGTACCATTAAGAAAGTCAATTGGTCTTTGTTTAGTTGTCGAATGTATCGTTCTATTGTAAATTGTTACGGCTTTTAAAACCTTGTTGCGTAACGTGTCTTTGTTGCTTTTGTCAGCTGTAAATGTACGAATATGTTCATTCAACGTAGAATGAAACCTTTCGATGTCAGAATTTCCGGTTTTATTATAAGGTGTAGTAATGTGTAGCTCGACGTCATTTTCTTTTAAAAATTCCTTTATTAAAATTGAAGAGAAACCGCTTTCACCGTCCACAACTATTTTCTGAGGAATTCCCAGGGAAGCGAATCTGCATTGTAAGGTTTTAAGGAGGGCCATCCATGTACGATGTTTTATTTCCTGAACTGTTACGTGTTTTGTGAATTTGTCGATCATCGTAACGTATATTAAGTTAATATTTGCATACCAGATGTCGATATGTAGAATCTGGTTAGGTTTTTCTGGGGTAGCGGTTAATTTTAGAGGGATTTTATTTGGAATTCGTTTGTATTTGGCTTTGTTGCATATTTCGCAATTGTTTATAAATTTCTGGATTTTGTCCTTGAGATTCGGGGCGTAATATATGTCTTTGATTTCCGCATATGTTTCGTTAATGCCTCTATGGTTCAAAAGCTTATGCGTGTATATAATTACTTTTGCTAACTTTTCCTCGTCAGTAATGTCGCCTAGAAATTTGCTGCATTTTATTGTTTTAAGTAATCGATTTTTAGTGAAATATTCGATATATGTGTCCTGAAATTTTGCAAATAAATGGTCGTAATTTGAAAATATAGCTACAATTCCTTTAGGTGGAATAAATTTTTTCAAAATATCTAAAACGTAATTTTCTTTGAATTCTTTTAATTCTATAACAAGTCTTCTTTTGCCAAATTCTGTATATATTTTATGCGTATTTATCGAGTCTGAGTTATTGAGAATGATTTGAGATTTGTAGATATTAACTGGTGTCTCGACAATGGGGATATACTCGCTACTATCTTCGTTAGCACTATGAATTGTGGCAATGACAGATTGGTCGTCGAGATTTATGTTTTCTGCGCTTGTAGTTCTGTTGACTTTGTTAAGGTTTTCCAAATTCGTTACATTTTCGCTGTAATGAATTCCTATCCTTGACAATCCATCCGCAACTTGGTTGTCTTTACCTTTTACATACTCAAGGTCGAAGTTACGAGTATACTCTCCTAATTTGATTTTCCACCTTTGAAGCTTAGCATTTGGTTCTTTTAATGAACTGAGCCAGACTAATGGTCGGTGGTCTGTTCTTATGGTAAACTTCCTGCCATAGAGATAAGGCCTAAAATATTTTGTGGCCTATACAATCGCCAACAATTCCTTTTCGATGGTGGAGTACCTAGTCTCGTGATCATTTAATGTACGGCAAGCGTAGCTTACTGGATGGTTTTCTTGTGTCAAGACGGCTCCCAAAGCATGGTTGGATGCGTCTGTTGTAAGTGTAATTTTTTTGTTAAAATTTGGGTACTTCAGGATGGGATCTGATGTTATAAGTGCTTTCAAATTTTCAAAGCTCTCAATATATTCCGGATTATTCACATCAATTTTTGCATCTTTTTTTAGGAGAGCTGTCATAGGTTTTGCCACCTTTGAATAGTCCTTAATGAACTTTCTGTAATACCCAGTAATGCCTAAAAAGGATTTGATTTGTTTCGTTGTTTTTGGGATTGTATAGTTTTTTATGGCCGTTATTTTGTTAGGGTTTGGTTTAATGCCTTCGGTTGTTACAATATGGCCTAAAAATTCAGTCTCCTTTTTCAGAAACTCACTTTCGTCAAGTTGGACTTTGAGGTTGACTTCTTTTAATCTTTGAAAAATTTTCTTAAGGTATGTAAGGTGTTCCTCAAGACTAGTAGAAAAAACAATGATGTCATCCATGTAGACGAGGCAAACTTTTCCAATGAATTCTGCCAAAACGTCATTCATTAAACGCTGAAAAGTAGATGGTGCGTTTTTTAAGCCAAACGGCATTCGAATAAATTCGTAATGGCCGTCGCTTGTTGAGAACGCCGTTTTCATTATGTCGCATTCATTTATTTCTATCTGGTGGAACCTTTGGCAAGGTCCAATGTTGTGAAATAATTGGATTTTCCCAATTTATCAAAGATGTCGTCCATGTTTGGGATGGGGAATTTGTCGTCGATTGAGACTTCGTTGAGTTTCCTGTAGTCGATAACCATTCTCCATTTTTCCTTCCCAGATGCGTCCCTCTTTTTTGGAACGATCCAGATTGGTGCCGAGTAGGGCGACTTGCTTGGGCGTATAATGCCCTGCTGGAGCATTTCATTTATTTGTCTTTTGACTTCATTTTTGTGTACCTCCGGGTATCTATATGTTTTGTGTATATTGGTATTTCATTGAACGTTTTTATATGATGCTTAATCGCATTTGTGAACGTCAAATCGCTACCTTCTTGATAGAAAATTGATGAGTATTGAGAGACGAGGCGAGTGATTCCCCTTTTCTCTTCCTCATTCAAGTGGTCGTATGATATATTTCCAAAGCTGGTATTTGTTTTTTGTAATCTTCATTTGTTACTTCTTCTTCAGCCTTGCTGAAATATATCGGGATTTTCGTTTCATCAATAATAAGAAGCCTACTCTTGAAATCGAGCATTACTTCTAATGGCAATAATATGTTATTTCCGAGTAAACCATCGAAAGTATCGTGAAAATTAAATTCCAGAAATTCCGCGGTTCTATTCGGTTTTTTGAATTCCTTAAATAAGGGAATTCTAACTTTTGAATTTATATATAATGGTGTACTTGTAGTCAAAATTTTGACTGGTTTTCGTAACTTAATTTGCCATTTAGGGTGGCAATCCCCTTTCCTAAGAACACTAGTTTCTGAACCGGTGTCAATTAGTATTCTTAAATCATAGCTGTTGGTTTTGACAACTATATAGGGTAATTTTCGGGAGGATTGCCTTCCTGAAAATCCGAGTTTTTTTCTAAATTATGTAATTGCCTACTCATAGCTGAAAGAGTGTCCATTGGTTCGACAGCATCTTCGCTATTCCTAGAATTACCCTGATTTGTTCTGGAATTTCTATTGTTATTATTTCTGGAAATGCCAGAGTTATTCTCGTTTTGTCGTCTTTTCTGGTCCCTACATTCGTTATTATTATTAGCACTCCTTTGATTATAATTACCGAAATCATTGCTATTTTGTGGTTTGTTATTCTTCCTAAAATTTCCTGAGCTATTATCTCGAGATTGGTGACTCCCTTCTTGGTTATCTGTTTGTCGCCTGTTATTTTTATAATTAGTTTGCCTATTATCCTGACCGTAATATGCATATCCCGTCTCGTGCAGGATTTGCATCGCCTCTTCTAAGTTACTAGGATTCCTACAATATAGCAGTCCCTTCATGGGCTCTGGTAATGTACTAATATAAATGTTCAAAGCGGCTTTGCAGTTTTGTTCCAGTTCGGAACTATTGGCACCTCTATCTATTTTAGTTTTATTATTGAGACGTCTAAGGACTATTTTAATGTCGTTATAGAATTCCTGACAGTTTTTCTTGAATTGTATACCCCTTAAATCATCGCAAAGCTGTTCTACTGATTTCCTATCCCCGAAGTATTGGAAGAATACTTTCTTTGTCTCATGCCAGTTCTTGACACTGTTGTTGATTTCAATTGCCTCTCTAGCTTTGCCTACTAACTTGCTTTTTATGATGTCAAAGAAAATAAGCTGACTTGTCTCGTCGTATTTACTAAGAGTTGGAAAAATTCTATCTACTAGGTCAATAAAACCATGAAGATTGTTCCTACTGCCATCGTAAGGAGGTAAATTACTTAAATATTTAATTGGGTCAATGCTTAAAGCTAGGGGGCTTACGGCTGCTGGGTCTTGTGTCGCCATTTCTTAATGTCTTCTTTCTTCAAGCAGGATTTGTCGTTTGATTTCCCTTAATTTTTCCAGGGCTTCTCACTTTTTAGATTTATTGCTATTATTTTATTTTTATTTTTGTGTTCGCATTCACTCTGGTTTTTTTTTGTTCACTTTTATTTTTGTTCCACAATTTTATTATCTTTTTATTTTCTTACTTGTATTTTTCACTTTTAGTGGCGTTTTTCGTCTTAAAACGGATCTTTTCACCTTGTTCTTATATTTTTTCACTTTTAGCGGCGTTTTCGTCCTTAAACGGATCTTTTCACCTTTTTTATTTATTTCACTTTTAGCGGCGTTTTCGTCCTTAAACGGATCTTTTCACCTTTTTTATTTATTTCTTCACTTTTAGCGGCGTTTTCATCCTTAAACGGATCTTTTCACCTTTTTATTTATTTCACTTTTAGCGGCGTTTTCATCCTTAAACGGATCTTTTCGCCTTTTTTATTTATTTCACTTTTAGCGGTGTTTTTGTCCTTAAACGGATCCTTTCACCTTTTTTATTTATTTCTCCTTGAACGGAGTTACATTTACTTCTCCTTGATCGGAGGACCGACTGCGCCAGTTATGGAAGCAAACACCGGTTTGTTTTAAAAAAAAAACTTTATTGTATCCGAACTTCCACTTAAAACTAAACTAACATATTATTTGTTACCTACTCTTATAGCTACACTTTTGCAAACGTAATGATTATTTCGTGGGAAAAGAATTCGTTTGCGCTTGGCTTGTCACTTGATTCCAAGCGCGTGTACTGATTGTGCACTATGGAGTGCAAAGTGTGCATACGTTGTATGCGTGATCATTCACCTGAGTAAGCAGACTGGTAATGCATATTTGGATGGTGGGATTGGGAAGATGGCGAAGTAACGGGAAAAGGGGGATGTGGTGGCTTCTGCCGTTCAATGCCTTTATTATAGCTTAGATTGGCAAGAGGAGGTGGGGAGACTAACGGGATTAAAAGGGAGTGATCTCTGAGACGTAACTGTACTTTTGCCGTTCTCGCTGAATTTGACGAACACTGAATCAAGCTGCGAACAAATATAGTTTTTTCCTACGCACTGCATGTTACAGAATAAGTAGTTGTTTTTGTAACAAGCTCTAGTTAACAAAGATATTGCTATTTGAGTTGAGTTCGAAGTCTCTTGGTGATATGACACGGCTTAGTTTAAGCAACCGATTTAATTATACAACTTTTCTCTACTACTTTTCCATTTCCTTCTAAGACATCGAAAAGCTTTTTTAATTGATGGATCTCTTCACTAGCTTCATTTTTGATAGTAGATATATTCAAGCCTTTTGGTTCGTTTTAAGTTCAATTTATTCATTTAAATAATGATTAAGTTCAATTAAGACATTTATGTATGGTAAATACATCTTAATGTTATAAAAAACTAAAAAAGATAAAGCGCTTAAACAATTAAGCCAGTACTAACTTTGATTTGTTGACAAGAAGTTTCATTTAATAGCCATTTACTATATATATCGAGACAATATGTTCCCCACCTATTTATAGAGCAAGTGCTCTAAGAGTTTGTTGCACAGAACCGTAAATTTGGAACCAAACTTCTGCAATTTGGTAATGTTGTTGTGATGACATACATCATAATACACAGTCTGGTAAATAAAATTCCAGACCGACTCTAGAAAACATTATTACGATTAGACGATTTCTGTTTATTTTTCTGTGTTTTTGTTCGAAATATTCTCCTCCCAGAATTTATTGACTTTAAGTGGCTGTCCCAATAAGAGAATTTGATGTGAAATTGATGCAATGAGTACTACTAAGTTTGCATGATACTTAATTGTATCAAATACACCTTCACGAATATAGAGTGAAGTCCCAGCAAACCGCCGAGCTATCCATGAAAGCGGAATACTAAGAATCTAGTTTCTCCAGGCTGATTGAATTCTGAAAAATTGGGTAATCGAGCTTCTTTGTTCATTTGATGGGTATTTAATATGGTTTTTGTAGTTGTGGAATTGATTCAGGCGAGCTTATTAGTGTGTGTTTACTCGGGATTGATGATTGAGGCTGAGGGTCCCGTAACAATTAAGAATTTTAATGACCGCCCAAAGGGTGAAGAAATATTTATACAGGGGAGCTCAGCGCCGTGTTTGTTTATGTCGAGGCAGGTGTTTGAAAATTTCTGTCATTTAGCTCATGCATTACGTTTAGTAGGTTCTTTGATCGAAATTGTTGTCGTAGTATGAGTCTACTTGTTGATAATTGTTTGTTTCTGCTTGGTAGTCTACGTTGTTTTGAGGATTATCTGTATTTGTTATGTAATTCTTGGGTTGTGACCTTCGGAGACGAATTTTGTCTAAAATTAGTAGTTTGTTGGCTTCTTCAGGTTTGTCTCGTGTTCCAGAACCGAGTTCCAGTGGTGCCACTGTTTGTAAGTTCCTTTGTTGAGTTTGAGGAAGTCTCATTCCTCTGATCTGAATAATGTAGTACGAAGTTGGATTTTATTGAAGTCCATATGAGCGGTGTTCCGTACATATTTAATATCTCGTTGGCTGGTCCAACAATTTTATTCAGATTGCTCGCAGTAATATTTTGCCTTGGGGCAAAATATCTTTCTCTTCTTAATTTTGTACAAATTCGAAAAGGAGTCGAGATGACTATCAAATTTTGGTAAATCCTTAATGGCGTCTGGCATTCCCAATGCCTGAAGGGTGCTGGTCTTGATTAAGGGCCATTTTTATTCCTACTCTCATGTTACCAAAATCACTTATTGTACTGTTTTCGTTTCATTTTCTTAAATTATGAAGTGAGTTGCTAAGGCAATTTGGATTATTATCTCAGTTTCTTATTCTATGGTCACTTAATGTACTATTTTCCTGTTCTAAATTATTTATTTTATCACTATTATATTTTAGTTGACTGACTGAATTGTCACTTAAATGTACCTTCGCAATTATATTGTAGTCTCGTTCTTCGTCTGAACTTTTGCTTAAATTATTTAATTTCAATCTATTGGAAGCTTGCAGATAGTAGGGAATAGAGGTCTGCATGAATCCCCTCATTTGCCTTTTCTTAACGGGTACAATACTTTAGTGTACGCACTTCATTACATTGTATGAGTCAATTTACTGTACAAATGAGTTCTTTGATTGAAAAGAACAGCTACTGTACACCACTTGATCACTTGATACCAAAATGAGTACACCGCTTGGTTTCATATACGCAAGTGAGTGGTTGCTTTGAACAAACAATGTACCGTAAATACACGCTGAGTACACTGAGTACACTGAGTGGACCCATTTCAAATGAGTGCACTCATTTGAGTTCCTTTTTATGTTATCCAAAAAGGAAAAGCTGATAACACCGCACAAAAAATCGAAGTGGAAATTGAGAACAAAAAAAAAAACGGTTCGCGTTATAACAAAGTGGATTATAAGAAATTGTCGCCCTTTTAGAATTGTGGAGGATTCAGGCTTGAGACAATTTGCACAATTTTTAATATCGATAGGTGCAAAATATGGTCAAAGTGTGGATATGTATAAGCTTTTACCTCACCCCAAGACAATTTCACGAAATGTTCACAAATACAAATATTTCAAAATTATAAAACATGGAATAAGGTCAATAAAAATATTGGCTATGGATTAACATCAGACATTAGGACCGACAACTATTTGAGGACTTCATACATTTCATTGACAATCCATTATACCTATAAAAGAAGGGAAATTGATTACCAGACTTTTAGGTCTAAAATCCATGAAGGGCGAATCGTGTACAGATAACAGAAAATTTTTAAGGAAATCCCTCCTTTTCATACTGAAGAATATTTTCGTTAAATTTCCAGGTCAAAATATTAAGACAAAGGTTAGTAATGTTTTGAGCGAATTCGAATCAAATGAGAAGGCCATTATAGGCTTTCGTTTACTTCACCACGTTTTCTGCATAAACCACCTTATAAATAACACTATAGAAAAGCAATCAAAAAAATTTATGAAATAGCTGAGTTATGTACGAGTATTATTTGCTCACAACTCGTAAAATTCTTTAAGAAATCAGGCATTAACTCTAGTTTGAAAACCTTTTCAAAAAGTTACTCTTGCACACGGTGGGACACAATAAACATCATTAATTTAAATCGTGTAAGTTCTACGATCCGAATTTTATGACCCTTTGAAGAAACAAAAAAATGCAACCCTTCATTTAACAATCTTACACATTCATTGGTTAAAAAAAATATGTGTCATTAATTTGGAAGACTTAGATGTCAGTAAAAAATTCAAAGCATATTTAAACTCTTTTTTTGAATTCAACTATGTTACAAAATGTAACTATAATTCATAAAATAGCCCTCCCGCAAATAAATTAATTCAATTTAATGAAACTGAACGAAAATTTATTAAAGACGAGTGTAAAGACCTTATGCAAAGTTATGCCAATGAAATACCAGAACAAGAAGAACAAGACCGATTGTTAAATGAAGAGATGGATTGTCTTGTATCAGATGATGAAAATTTGTTTGAAGATTTTATTCAACCTGTGGAAGTGGTAAATTCTACTGATAAAGTGAATAACGAACTTTGAGCATATGAAAATACAAATATAGTTTTTTCATGAAGATTTTAATATTTTGCAATGGTGAGACTTGGATCAAGCTGAATTTCCACTTCTATTTAAGGTTAGCAGTAAAATTTTATCTACTCCAACAAGGTGTGCAGCTGCAGAACGAATATTTTTTTCAGCTGGGCAACTAAATTCTGACAAACGTAGTTTAATTGGTTCTGACCCAGTTCTAGTAAATTAAATTATGTTTTTGATTTCAAAAATCGACAAAACTGAGATTTATAAGGAATAGGAAGAAAACCTACATATTTTTTTAAAAAAGGAACAAATAAAATTAATAAAATAAAGAAAGTAATACATTATAGACAAGGCGATGCGCTGTCATGCGACTTTTTCAATGACATTGACATAATCGGGAGTCAGTGGCGCTTTCGCTGGTATTGAAACGGAAGCGGCGAAAATGGGTTAAGCAGTCAATGAGGGCAAGACCAAGTATATGCTTGCAAATGTATATATACTCTGACGTCTAGGACAGAATATCACCCTCGACAGATATAACTTTGAGGTAGTTAAGGACTTTGTCTACCTAGGCTTTGCTATAAATACAGACAACGACACCACCGCTGAGATCAAGCGAAGAATAACTCTTGCTTACCACTGTTTCTTTCGGCTAAGACGGCAATTGAGTAGCAAAGCCCTCTCTCGGACAACAAAAGTTACCCTTTATAAGACCTTAATAATCCCGGTCCTGCTCTATGGCGCAGAGGCAAGGACATTATCAAAAATGGATAACGGTGTTCTTGGTATTGAGAGAAAGATTCTTCGGGCAATCTTCGGTCCCGTTTGCATTGACGGGGAGTGGAGGAGGAGAAACAACGACGAACTGAACAGGCTGGACCTAGCCAGAAGAGTGAAGATCCAAAGACTGAGATGGCTGGGTCATGTAGAGCATATGGACACCAATGCTCCGGTCCGAAAAGTCTTCGAATCCGCTCCCGAGGGACAGCGCAGGAGAGGAAGGCCAAGACTCAGGTGGCGCACGCAAGTGAAAGAGTACCTCAACCAACTTAGTGTGCGAAACTGGAGGCAGCTAGCCTGGGATCGAGCTGGCTGGAGAAGCTTGTTGACTGAGGCCCAGGTCCACCCGAGACTGTAGCGCCACTTAAAGTAAGTAAGTACATTATAAACAAAATATGAAACTTTGCGTCTGATTTTATTTATATGAACAACACACTTTTCCAATGCCGTAGTTCTACAAAATTACTTCATATCGTTTCCCCAACAATCGTTTATAAATTACTAAGTGGATTCATTCAAAATGAGTGGACTCATTGTATTTGCAAGATGTGAGTTCGGTAAAAAAAAGTACCCGAAAAATACTAAATGTCTTGGAAAAGTTTCAAGACATTCGTTGCAGATGCCTAGTAGGGAACTCTCCTTGGTCTAGTCATTGTACATATTATTAATATCGGACATGGAATTTGAATAAGAATACACGCATAGTTAGTTTGACTTACATGCAAGTAGCTGAGGTGAGCTTTGTCTTCATGTTGTTGAATTTTTCCCTGTTACCTGAACCTGAACCATTGTGTTAAAACACGCCAAGATTTGTTTCACTTTACCAGAGTACTGAATTCAATAAATTTCTGGGTAAGCCGTAGAAATCGATAAACCGTCGAAAATTTATTCAATGAAAATTTTGTTTTATTTTCTTTATAAACGCACTTTCGTTTCACTGAGTTCACTTATCAATAAACTAACTAGTCACCGTACAGAACGTTTTTTAGTATACAAGAAAATTTACTCCGTACACGACTGCGGCAGTAAAAGGTTTGACCGAAGTTTTTAGAAAAAAAAAACAAAATTGTTTTGTCAGTGTAATGCTGTATTGCACTTTATTCACAAGACTTCAATATTATTATTTTTCCATTGGGTTTTTATTTTTTTATGCTAAATCTGCAATAACTTTGTGGGAAAATAGATTTATAAAGTGTAACTGGATATCTTCAATTTTGTTGGAAAGCGGAAATATGAACAATATGCTAAATGATCTATAAAGTGTAACTGGATATTTATAATATTGTGGGAAAGTGCATTTATTTATCTAATATAAACAGTATGATATTTGATGCTGGGTAAACAGTATTCTAATTGAGCATGTCTTAAAATATGAAGCTTAAGACGTTGAATTTGATCAAAACTAGGGCTATACGAATGTGTATTTGGTTTATGAATATAGAGTATTCGTTGTACGTTCCACCTTAATAAACGATCTTCTTTATGAGTGTCACACTCTCACTTTCAGCTATTAACCTCTCTGTGCATCTCCTAATGATTACATCTTTTGTACACACACATATGTATATGTATATGCATTTAGTACTAAGTTACTCACTCCATTTATTGTTATTTCATTTTCAATAAAGAGTAAGCATTTGAACTCTCACAAGGCCGTACGTGTTTTATTTATTTGCTCCGCTGATACGAGTACATTACAATGAAGCCGACAGTTCGATGCGAATCGGTAGCAAAATGTCACCGAGCAACATTTCAACTGGACTAGTGATGCCTCATTACCAGTAATGCCCACATGGCCTGGTATCAAGCAGACAGATACTCTGTTTCTCTTGCCCAATTTGTTGAGACTTTGTGGGCATTCCCAAACAAGCTTGGATTTAATGACAAAGGAGTCCAGTGCTTTGATAGCTGCTTGACTATCTGACATTATTGCTATGTTACAGTTTCTGTAATTCTTTTCGAGATTGATTCGAACGCAGTTTTCTATTGCGCATACTTCTGCTTGAAAGATGCTGGTACTCTTCCCCATGAATTCATGGTTTTCGTTCTTGGCCCAAACACTCCTGCACCAGTTTCCTCGTCAGTTCTCGAGCCGTCTGTATACCACTTAATCGTGTGGTTGCTCAGTCAATAGATAGTGGATTCATCGCTACATTCTTTTTTGTTGCTCAGCTCCGTTGCGAAATTCTTTTCAAAATTGTATTTCTTAATGCAGTCATCTCTTGGAATAGCCAAGAGTGGAAGTTTTCCAAGTAGTGCATCATGTTCTTTCGAACTAATGTATTTCCCCTTTCCTTCTTTTCCTATTTTTAGAATGGTTTTATTCGCCGCCTCTGAGATAATGAGGTGTAGGGGAGTTAATTCCAATAGCACTTCGATTGCAGCAGTTGGGCATGTACGCATTGCGCCGGTGATGCATAGGCACGCTAGTCTTTGCACCTTGTTGAGAGATTCTCTCGTTGTGACAAGACTGGGTCGTTTTGCCCATGCTACTGCACCATATGTGATCATTGGTCTCACAATTGCTATATACATCCATCGCAGAATGTTAGGGGTACAGCCCCACGACTTTCCCGCTAGGCTGCTAGATATAATAAGAGTGTCGTGCCTGACAATCAGATTTCTTTGAGCCTTTGAAGTTTCATATTCTTTGTGAATGGCACTATCGTGGTCTTAGCCGGGTTGATGTTCAGCCCGGGCGTGAGGCACCATTCCTATGTTACTCTCAGACTTCGTTGTATAATGTCGCAGAGAGTTTCTTCGAACTTTCCTCCGGCAATTAATACTATGTCATAATCGTACGGCGATGGCGATGGCGCAATAGTTAGCTCATTGGACTATCACGCAAACAGTCTGGGTTCGATTCCTGGCTGGGTCACTAACAACTTTTCAAATCGCCATCACCCTTTCGGCTGGCAATGGCAAACTTCCGAAAGTAAAAAATTGCCTACGAAAAAGCTTCTAAGGAGTGCCGTTCGGACTCGGCGATAAACCGTAGGCCCCACTCAGATGTGATTAAAATGACAACATGAGCAACACAAATGAGTGTCAAGAAGCTAGGCCATGGCCCATACCGGGCTGCCAGCACCACAGTTTTTTTTTTTTTTTTTTTCATAATCGTACGCCTGAAGATGATGCAGAGAGGACATACTCAATGTTTCCACCCTCAGATAATCATCCACAGCCTTCTCTATTGTTTTCAGAAGAAACGAAGTGAGGCTGATCGGTCTGTACGACTTTGGCTGTGTCGGGTCTTTTTTCCCCAGCTTCGGTATGAATACAACCTTTGTCCGTCTCCATTGTAGTGGTTTGTATTTCAATGCAATGCTACTCTTTGCTAGTTTTACCAGGTGTGGTAGTAATACGTTTTACCCTATATGTAGTAGAACTTGCGCTATACCATCCACGCCTGGGGATTTGAAGGGATGGAAAGATTGATAGCTGATGCGATTTCTCAGTCATCCTTCCGAGATCGAGCTGAAATTTTTCTGCTCCTAAAGCCAGTACTAGGTGAGCTCCCTGGAAAATGAGTTCGTATAAATAACAGTGCCCTCTCGTCATCATTTCCCGTGTAGCTGCCGTCTGGTTTCTTAAGCGAGGTCGACACTCCTCCCGACTTAACAAGGACCTTTTGTAGCCTAGCCTTGCCGCCGTAGGGGTGCTTGAGATTGTCTCACAGAATTCTCTGAAGCTATTTCTTTAAACTTTTCTTATTTCCTTATGTTAGGTGGTAAGAGCCGTTTGATACATTTGCCAGTCTCCATTGCGTTTTGCTGTGTGAAACAGCTTGCGCACTTCGGATCTCGCTTTTGACAAAGTATGATTACACCACGGCATATCTTTTCTACTTTTCCCCCCCATAAGGGTGCAGCTTAGCTCAAACGCATTTGTGATGGCGTCAGTGACGTCTTCCACTGCGTTTTCTAGCTCCAGAAAGTGAGCTGGAGGTTTTATTGTTTCACGTCGCCCTAGATTATATTCTAGAGCTTTCTGATAGGTTTCCCAGTTGGTTTTCCTCGGATTCCTTATTGGATACTTGTATTGTCCAGGTCGAATACAATGATTCGATGGTCGGACAATGACGGTTTACAAGATACTTTCTAGTTCTCTATAGTTTCGATTCACAAAAGTGGGGCTATTTCCTACATTCTAAATGTCAAAGGACGAACCTATTAATTTATTTTTTTTTTTTGTTTTTTAATTATTTATAATTATAGTTATAAATTTTATTAGTTATAAATTTTAATGATTGTTTTGTGCTTGGAAACTCTGCAACAGCCAAATAAATTCTAAAAGGTACTCACCTCTCTTATTATTGTCGGCGCTACCCCATATGATGTGGTGGGCGCTTGCATCACACCCTATAAGCAGCGGCATGCGGATCCTGTTGGAGTGCTCTACAAGTCGTTGCATCTCGGATGATATCAAGGGCTCATCCCCTGGACAGTGCACAGATGCGATAATGATGGTGCGGTTAACTCCTTCAATGTCCAGAGTTACCTGTATTGGAACCAAGTCTCGCGTCGCGTATTCTGAAAGTAGAGTAGATTTTATTTTATTTCTTATAAGAATGCATGCCCTCGGTTTTTCGGCCCGAGTGTCCCAAATTACCTGTGCATCCATACTCTTCAATCCTTTGACTTGTCCTTTCAGGATCCAAAGCTCCTGAATTAAGACTAGTCCCAGGCCTTGAGAGCTAAACATTCTAGCTATCACAGTAGAAGCCGCTATAGCATGATGAATGTTTACCTCTGCTGCCATAATTTTTCTGGACATCGAGCTTATTGCTCTCTTGGTGCTAATGCCCCGCCTTCTGGAAGATAGTAGATAGGAAGTTAACTTGCTTAACACAAAGGCGTCAAAGAAGAAATGATTTTGTCTGTGACGAGAACAAAGTTTCAAGGAAATGCAACCTCAAGTGTGATCTGCTCCAGTTGATGACATTCCTAGTATTGGAATTCTAGCGTGGTTTCAAGGAATCCCTAATTTTTGAGCAAGCGACTGAGCGACAAATGACACCTGAGATCCAGAGTCAATTAGTACCCTGCAACTTACTAAATTACTTTAATATCCTGGACCCTAGCCAATGTTGTGATGGAGGTGATTGCCGAGCGAATGGTGATGTGATTTGCATGACCGGCAGCGATCCAATGAACGACATTTTGTTTCAGTATGACCTTGACAAAGATAATTAAAACATAAATAGTTGGTCTTTACGAAACATCTGCGCCATTCAATATCAAGGGCGATAAATTGTGGGCATTGAGACAAAATGTGATTGCTTCCGCGTTTAGAACATAGTGACGGTGATTCCGTTTTTGCAACGTGTGATCGAATCTGTCTTTGTGATTTGCCACGTAGTACGCTCGTATTAATCGTTCATTAATCGTATAATCTTTTCGCGAATCGATATTTTCAGCCCAAGCTTGCCTGGTATCACTATCTAATTTACTGAGCAATGTGCAAATTAACCAAGGATCGCAATTATTTGACTCAATTGCATTAAGTCCGTGAATCACCTCATCAGCTCCATTGGGTATTTTCCGTAGAGTTTGGACGTTCGCACTGCTGATTGATGGAAGTGTTATCAGTAGCATTCACGGCAGTATGAGTTTGAATAAATTTATTTTAATATTTACAAATATTTCATAGTGTACAATAAGGACATTTTCTTTTATAGTACTCAGAACATATCTAAGTATAGAAACATTACTTGTATCATAGAATTCGGCGATTAAAAATGTCAGAAAATAACAAAAATCAGATACAAAAATGAGATAGTTTGTAGAGAATACACAGGGAATTGAAAAAAAATGAAAGATATAGAAGTTATTTATTATTATTATTTTTAAAGTTGATGGCATTTTTAATACCCCTGATTGAAAGTGATATAAGCGAATGATGAACGATTGCACCATAAGGTTCACGCGATCGTACCGTTTCTCTAGTTTTCCCAGGCTTCAAAATAAATGGCTTCAGATATTGGTATATGTTTGACTACATTTGAAGCGTCACCACGAAGATACGATATTAGGTACTTTAACCTTTGACTCGCTGAGAGACCTTTTGTGTTATCAACCGAACCGAGGAATATGTCGCGAAATGACGGCCAATCTTTATAGTCCCACGAGAAAGATGGCACTTCCGACTTTGGCAGCTGAATGCTCGAACTGTCTATTGACGCATTTTTTATACTGTCTAGCAACGCCGATTGCTGACGAGATATTTTTTCGACCTCCGCGTTTTTCCGTGCAACCGGTTGCTTTTCCCGAATATGCTAAGTTAAACTCGAACTATCAAAAAACAGAGTTTCGTATTCACTGAATAGAATATCATTATGTAATTTTGGAAATTCCGACCACGACTCGTTTGCCTCATCGAATTTCTAGCATTTCACGAGGAGTATTACAATCGATAGTCTCTATAAATGAAGCCGCACGTGTCAAACGTTACGTTGCCCAATTTTAATCTCAAAGAGCTCATCTCTACATCTACAAAAGAAAACACAATTTCCTGTTTGTCCGCAATCAGGGAGTAGGTACGCAACGATACTTCAACAATATATTTATCAACCGATTTATCGTGAGTAGCCGTATTACATAGGATGGTTTTTAGTCCGTTATTGGGCCTTTAAACCCATTTTATATGATTTTTTAACTGAAAAACGCATTTTTTTATGCTTTACACACATATTACTACAAAATGGCTGAACGGATTTGAATATGACTTTTTTTTCCGATTAAGAAAATTTCCTGGTGAAGAGATTGATGTATCAATAATTATTCTATGATTAATATAACGGAAGTAATAAGCGAAAATGTAATTATTTAAGATTTACATATATTATAAATTTATTTACATAAATTGGCCCGTGTGTATGCGGCTTACAGCAGGGTCAGTTGGGGTAAATGGATCAGCGCATACTAGACTATTTTAATCCCGGGATACAGCGTTGTATAACATTGCTCTTGGGAGGGTCTGTGTACTTCATCCCAAAAACAGTGAATGTTTTCACTTGAGAATGCTACCTCAAATTGTAAAGGGCCTATCATACATGAAGTAGTTAATAATACCTATAAAGCAGCATGCTTTCCATGGGTCTCTTGGAAAACGACTCTAAATGGGACAACACATTAACGTTTTTTCAAGTGACCGATATTGTATCTCCCTAAAACACGTATAGGCAAAATATGGCCGAAGATATACTGAATCGACGACGGCGAGTGTAAATGCCAGATTATGTCCAATATGACCAAAATATTATTGACGAAGCGTTGTTAGAATTGAATAAGGTAGTAGAAGAACTTTCTTGTAAATCCATTCCAGATTTTGGACTGCCGATGCCTACAAATAAAACGAACCCTGAATTAACCAACATTGAATACGCAAAAGAAACTTCCTACGATAAATTTAAACTGTTTAAATAAATTGTAGCTAAAGATGAACATCGCGTGAACATAGATTAAAAAAAAAATATACACGATACGTTATTAATATCAATTGACGGAAACGAAGGAAAGTTATATTCTTTTGGTGCTCCTGGAGGTACAGGTAAACATATCTTATCAACCTGCTTCTTGGAAAAGTAAGATCTACTCGAACAATTGCATTAGCTGAAGAATCATCCGGATTTGCGGCTATACTTTTGGAAGGAAGTCGAAATGTACAGATGTCACAAAATAATGGGAGAGGTAATCTAGATAATCAAAACCTTTGCATTTTTATCCTGAAATGAATAATATAAGTTCTAAAAGTTGTAAGGTTCAAAGAGAGAGCTATTTTGTTATCTACTAACAATCAAGTAGGTAAAGTGAACGACTTGATTATCTCTTAAATTAATAAACAGGCTTGCGCCTATTACTCTGTAGACACCGTGCTGCGCCAGAAAGAGTCTGTACATTCCCCAATTTCTCAATTACTTACAGCCTTCTGGATTGCGCCCACATAAATTAGTCTTAAAAGAAGGGCGCCCTGTTATTTTATTGCGAAACCTTGTTCCGCCCAAATTATACAACGGTACACGTCTGCACGTAAAACGTCTAAGAACTTTTGCTATAGAGTGCAAAATTCTGACCGGATGTGGAACTGCAGAAACCGGATCGGATCCGGATTCCTCGGATTCCATTGATACCAACGGATCTTCCATACCAATTCCAAAAATTTCAATTTTCAATAAAATAATCATTTTCAATTACTATTAACAAATTACAACTTCAGGCATTCAACGTTGCGTGATTAGACCTAACCGTAGACCTAATGAGTAGAGAGCACAAGCAGAAGTTGGACATTTCACTAATTGTCTGGTTAAGGGTTGGGGTTATTTTTTGTTATTATTAAAGAGAACGTGCTTATGGTTTCGATAGAATCCGAGCTTGAAGAACCAATATGTAAATGATTTGCTAAGCAAAAATAAAAGAAACCTCGAAGAATACACGAAAAAGAAACACTTGATCTACAATGTTATAATTTTGGTTTATTTCACTTTGCCCATCAGTTCTCGGCTGCGATTGAAGTCCCAGTGAACGAGAACATTGGTCATTGAAAATTATGAGGACGAACCGCCACGCACAAAGGCACACATCTACATACCCAATTGCAGATCATGCGTTAATTGTCCCTGATGGTGTGCATAAAATTCGGGTGGTGTGTAGGTCGTATAATCGATGCTGATGCACAAGGATTGGGTCGATATGTGTGGGTGGCAGATCATCTGATTTTTGTGGCAGTAAGTGCATAAATGAAGTACAGTGAGTAACACAAACAATAGTTAACAATAACAATACAAAAATATACAAATATAAAAATGACGGAATTAATAATAATAACAATTCTAAACACCCCTATTTGCATGTGTGGGGAAAGTAATAGCGTTCAAAATAGTGCATCATTCCTCGTTGTCTTCACCTAAGCCATGTTTTACTTTGGTGATCTAGTTCCTATTTTGCCATTTGTTAGGGAGGAAGAAGAGGGATGTTGTGTTTGTTTTTCGGTTTGGTATTCTGGTGGCAGGAGATCTATAATTTCTTTAAATTATGGTACTAAAAAAATAAATATTGTGGGGAACTAACAAACATATCAAGTAGGTTAAGAGTTTTTAACAATAAGATTATTGAATAGCACCAGGTCGATGAAATTGTATGATAGAAAATCATTCTACCAAGATCAGTGTTGAACTGACCACACACTGTGATATGTTCATATAATGACTGAAATTAGCTAACCCCAAGAAAACGGATCTGGCGAGGCACGTTTGCTTGGATTATATACACAAGCTGCAGTACATTTAACGCAGCCATCTGACACCTCTACACTTACAATTGTATTATCTTCGTATTTACCAATAACTTTACTTCTGAATGTTGATTTGCAATAGATTGTTACCCCACCAGCAATTGCGTTTGTTACCCTTTCACAAAGCCACAACTTCTAACCCACCATCGAATTTATAATATGATCATGAATTCCGGGCTAAAACGACGTCTTACATCTGAGTCCTTGAAAACATATTTCACATAATCTAGCTCTGCAGAATTAAGGTTAGGGGCATTCAGATGACACGCTTAAAAACCCGCACAAATTCTAGATACAATCCGTAGAATTGTGCGGATAGTATTGTATTATTACTCACGCCATTGACCATTTCACTTAACAAAAGTGAAATTATATACTTTTGAAAGTGAACTAACCAGCAGAACACGAACGTATAAAAATTATACTATAGAAAGCCAACAAAATAAAATTAGTTATAAAAAACAAAGAATATAAAAAAGGAAACATAGTAAATTGCTATAACTTCGTCATTATATTTTTCACCCCGCAACAGCAGCATTCAGCTACTCTATGTGGCTAATAATTTTAGTCATCCATTAGCAGATGATGTGGCCCTCAACAGGCCAAATGCAGCCGCACAACTAGCGGAGGCTCTGGACTGCTTTTGAGCACATATTTCCACAATCCAAAAAATGCGATGGAATGGGGCGGACAAGAGAATGAAAAATTGTGACATCTACTATAGCGATTGTTATCGGGGGCTTAGTCATACCTATTTGGATGCGGATTTGTTGTCAGATGCAGGCCTAGGTCTTGAGTTTCTGCCATGCAAACTCTCGGCATCAAAGCTAAATTTGGCAAAATTAGCTTGATATGTCCTCAGAAACTCACAGAGGAAAAACATGACAACACCAAGTATGATTTATACGAGTTTTTGAAGTGCAGAGCAGTGCCCTAGCCTTGACATCTCGGTGACCTTAGTACAAAGCTATGAACAGAAGACGTCGTTGGTAGTGCAATCGGAAGACTTAGCCTGCACGACACCACTTCCGATAACGAATTCAGGTTAATCGACTTTCTGGCGGGGCAAAGCCAAGGCAAAGCTATCACGCGAATCTTATATCTGGATTTTCACAAAGGGATTTAGAGAACTACTGGTCTACCAGATTTATCACATTGCGTGATAGCCCATAGTCGCGGAAAATAAGAGATAGTAACACATTTCAGGAATGAACTTCGAAGCCTGTAAAGATTAACAAGGAAAAATCGTTGTGGAGTTACAGTCGATGCTATAGCATTCCTATACTGTATAATTGCGTTGACGAACCAAGTACTGCTGTGAGAAAGAACGAACCCTTCAACATAGACGACTGTCTCTACCGCATACGTGAAGTAACTCTGTAGCTGGATTATGGCTCTCGGACTTCAGGTTAGAGCTTGTACAATTAGTAATAGTAATCAGTCTTGGATTTGCTATGAGCAATAACTTATCTGGATATAATCGATATAAAAATGCAAAACTTGTTGTTGCCCGGACTTATAAATGCTTACACGAGAATTGGCTTATAGCTAGCTTCACTCATTTTGAAACAGCAATTTTTGATGACCCTTATAGTACCCATTATAATTGCGATTGAGAAGCACTTCGACCTAAAAAGATCTTTTGTGCTGAATTAATCAGAAAAGACAACTGGGCTAGCATGGTCTCTACCTTCCGAATGAAGTTAGCAACTCTTCCAGCAGGGGAGTTTCTTATTTCGGAGATGTCGAGGTGTTCTCTGAAGAAGGTGATCCGCCTGATTCCATTGAGGGCTGGACAGTCACATAAAATGTGTTCAGCTGTTTCTTCTTCTTCGAGATAGAGTCGGTATTCTCCGGAGTCAGCACGTCCTATTTTACTGAGGTTAAGTGGGCTATGATAGCCTTGTTTGGATTTATGTTGTGTGTGTATTACACACACTTTTTTTACGCACGCTAATTTTTGAATTTGAGGTCACTTTTCTCCAGAAAATGTCTCATAAACACAACGTTTTACAATTTTTTTCTGTAAATTACGTAGTTGTGAAAAGGTTGTAAAGCGTACTTGTTTATTGACTACCTGCCAAACCCTAATTTTCCTTTCCTGTTCTCATAAAGGATTAGAATTGGGGTACGAAGGTCTATTTTGAAAATTTACCAAACAAAAGTGGCCAAGGTTACAGTTGATGGGAAACGCTATTCGAAATGTCTGCATTTACAAACCAAAAATACGCAGACCACATAAATGATATCAACATTGGAGATAGTTCTTAAAACGATTATTTTCTTAAAACAGACCCAAGGTTCATTTCCCAAATAATCCTTGATGAATTAGGGGGCATATGTATAATTTCGAATCATTATTCTTGTTTGCCAAACAGTGTTCCTAGTGATGTGATAAATATTTCACCCCATCTGATTCCATTTTTTTTTTCTTTTTTTTTAAAGAACGGAACACCCATGAGGATACGACTACTCTTAAAATGCTGGAGCACGTTTTAAGTTTTTCGGAAAATGGGAAAGAGGAAGAGAGAAAGGTCTTTGGGCTCAGTGGTTATTTCGCTCCATGGGTGGCATCCAACATATAGTGCGGAAACTTATTATTAGTGACTAGTTGTTATGTTTTAGGTACCCATTCATAGCACTTGATTTTAGTTGCCTGGAAAAAGTATGTCTTTTGGGTGTGGTTGGGATTGAACGCAAAACCCTCCGATTTGAAGGTCCATACACTACTACTTGAGCCACGGTCACCATTCCCATAAATTGTAAGGATGTATCCGCCTAAATTTTATTTTTAAGGTTTTATTAGTTGGTAAAAAAAAAACTTTTAATACTTATTAAGTTACAAATATTTATATAAGGTTATTTTTTAAAAAGAATTTTATTCTAATTTTAAATACATTTAGGTTTAATAAGCTCTAAATTTCACGTAGAAGTCGGTTGAATAATTGAAGACCTTTATACAAAAAATTGTTTTGAGTAGCCGCTCTTCTGTATAGTAGTGCGGAAGAACGGTAGTATTATTATATAGTTTGAGCGCAGTTTGCCTAGATACTTTTACTAGTTCTTCAAAAAAAGTTTTTTATATTTTCACACAGAATCCTTCTAAATGGAAATCAATCTTAAGTTTATTATCGATGTAAACACCCAAGTGTTTAACTTCTTGAACACATTCAATAAGTTTGCCAATTATTGTAATGTGATTGACATTTGACCTGTCAAAGTTAATATGATAATTTTATTAAAGTTCCTTAAAAAAGTCATTACTAAAATAATAAAATCTCTTTTAAGCGCTTGAAACATGTTTTCAAAAACCAATACTCCACCGTACTTCCAAAAAAAGTAAAAATAAACTGAGTAAGTTTAAGCTAATAAGCTGAAAAAGAAAGTTTTCTTCTAAAGATAACCTCACTAAATGCATAAAAGAGCTTTGTTTGAAATATCCCCTGAACAACGACGAGAAGAAAAGCATCGATACTCTTCATTAACATCTTCGTTCAAAACTGCAATGGCCCCGCCTGATTTACTTAGCGAAGACAGTCTTGTACAGATCCTTCGTGACAACAACAAGGAGCTTTGTCAAGAGCTGCCTTCGAAGGCAGACTTTCAATAGCTCTATAGGGGATTTATAGACTAAAACTGGGGTATGAACGCATCTCGGCTAGAGTTCTTGAGTTAGAAAGAAAAAACAAGTTGTTGGAGGATCATTTGGAAAAATTAATGTAGAAAAGGACAGAATCGAATGTCGTGGTCCACACTCCTGCTTATGGAAATGCTAACATAAGTTCCTGTCTGCACTAACTAAACAATTAAATAGAATTTTCGAAACTGCAGACGTACCAGCCAGTTTCAAAAAAGCCATTATTTACCCGTTGCGTGAAAAAGGTGCATACGATAACACCGAGAATTATCGTGGCATTTCATTTTTGAATTCTTCAGTGAAGATATTCAGCACACTTATTTTTAAGAGGCTCATAGAGTAGGTAAACAATACAAGCATACTCAACATGTATCAAGCTGGTTTCAGGAAAAACCACTGTACTGTATACCAGATATTCATCTGTTTACACATTGGCGATAGCTTTAAAAGTAAAACGAAGAAACTATATGCATACTCTGGGAATCTCAAGTAAAGTTGTGAATCTACTAAAAGCAATGTATGAAAACATTGAGTCTTATGTTTGGGGGCGAATTTCCATTATGTGCAGTGAGAAATTTTATTTTTTTACTTCCAAATGGCCTTAGAAACACACTATAAGTATAATAATTTTTTTGAGGAAATGAAAAAAGAATTTAATAAAATTCTTAACAAGTTTTATTTATTTTTTTTGTTCTGCTTCCGAATTGCCTACGAAACATGAATATAATATTTGTTTGAGAAAATAAACAACAAATTTTAATTTTTAAGTTCTTTTAGAAATTTTTTCGCAAATCACTATAGTCATACACAGCTCCTTTTAAAAAGTTCGTCAAACAGTTCGATTAGTCCGTTACAAATATACTCCGTTTTTTATATTTGGGAACAGTGCTGACAGTTTTAAAATGAAAGTTTTAAGTGAAAATCACCAGATTTGTTTAGAAAAATGATGAATATAAAGGGGGGGCTAGATGCCCCCCGCAAACCCCCTTCTTGGGATCACTGTTGGATTTGCGGTGTGTGCAAAGTTTGGTGTATGCAACGTTTGGGGTATAATGCAGTATATTTTAGAAAAGTCAGTAAAAAACAAAAAGAAAATATCGAAAAACAGCAATATATGGACTTTTCTAATGAAAATTAAAAACCTTTAAAAGTAAAAAAAAATATTGTAGAAAAAAAGTTTCCTCACTAAAATTCTTTTACAGAACATCTTAGAATAATCCATATTAAATAACAAAAATAAAAATTGCGTAGTGCGCATAATGAAAACCTCAGCCTATATTTGGGACGGAAAATTTACGTCGGAGGTTTTTGAAAAGCAAATGCGAGCCAGGCAAGGATGTGTGCGGAGTACTTTACTCCTTATTTGTTTATAAATGACATTTTGGAGGAAGTTGGAGGGGAATCGAGTTCAGAGGTTTGCGGATACCAGGCCTCATTTCTGGCGATGTCATCGTTTTTCTAGGGCACTTAGTTGAGGGAATGCAGCGGATGATAAATCGACTGTGAATCTTGGAAAATCAAAAATGATGATCTTCAGTTCGAGTGTGGGCTTGAGGGTGTACCGATGAGCATTCATGGCGAGACGGGTGTCACGGTTGGAGGCTTTAAGGGGCGGAATGCTACTGGGAATTTCTGAGGAGCATTGGTGGTGAAAATAGCGATAGAACAGGGTGAGACAGGGGATATTACGCCAGTGGTCGAGGTTGTCAATGGACTGTGTAATATTGGCATCACCTATTAGTTTTATCGCACGGTTTTGAGTCTTATCAAGCAAGTGCAAAGAAGTCTTGAGAGCACCTGACCAGATGTGAGCATTGTACTCCAATTTTGGGCGTATGAAAGCCTTATATATTTTGATGCCAGATCAGAGGGGGTGAAATATTTCTTACATCGCTTAAGGAAACCTAAGCATTTCGCTGCATTTTTGGCGACTTCGAATATGTGGTCATTCCAACGTTAGTAGTCATTGACACACATACCGAGAGTGGAAAGTTTTTCGGTATTTGAATTTCGCCGACGCACTCAAGTGTAGGGGGAGACAAAGCACAATCTGGAAGCTTTGAGCTGGCTGCAAAGTGTGCAGCTAGCAGATTGGCTTTGTCCAAAGAACTGACAGCTGGAATGTCATTGTAAATGAGCTTTGGGATGGAGGATGAGGCAGAATTTCTAATGTTTATGGCGAACGATCAAAAATTGTTACTACCTTTGGGACGTTGTAGTATTTTTTGCCTCAGTTCTTGCTCGTATATAAATTTCACATGCTTAAAAGAGGCGTTGCAGTTATTCCTAGCTTGTTTGAATTTTTCTGGTTCTCCTCTGTGAGGCTGATCTTATAGGACCGAAAAAACATTTCTCTCAGCCTGACAGCCTCTTTACAGCTCGAGTCTTACCACGCCTTTTCCTTTGTTCTAATACTCTTTATGTTGATAAAAGATCTCATTCCAAAGAGAAATGTGTATGTGATCATATCAGCAGCGGCATCACCATCGTTATCGGGGAATCATGATGACCAGTTAAAATTCCAAAAGAAGGTGTTAAGTCCGCGTATTGCCCTACTCTTCTTTTAAGATTTTTTTTCTAACGGTGCGGTCAATATACGAGAATTAAGCTGATATAACACAATGGTCCGACGGGCCTAGAGGTGAGAGCACATCAAGAGTGTACTTTTCAGGGTGAGAGGTTAGAAACAATTCCATGGTGTCAAGTTGTTTTCCGCAGCGAAGTTCTCAGCACACCGTCCTTCGGGTGTTGTGTTTGCAGAATGAAGAAGCCACCCAGAATTGTGTAATAATGATTTTAGTATGAGGATACAGTGACACAATTATTTGTATGGAGTCAGACAGCGCATCAAACTCGTTAAAGGTCGAGTGGCTGTCTAGTTTGGGGCTTCTGTAAATAAAGCAGTAGTGGATAATGTGCCTACGGAGATGGAATTTTAGTCACATGAAATTGAAATCCGGATTGGAACAAGGACTATATTGTGGTGGAGTTTGGTAAGCTACATCACTAGAACGTAGATGGCGACACCGCGGTGCGAAAAGAATAATGGCACTAGTTCGTAGCCAGGCAGTGTGAGGGCGGAGGTCTACCTGTGTTTCACATTGTGTCAAAACAGGTGATCTGTATTTACAGACGTGGTCGTACGCAGAAAAGTGATTAGCCCTTTTATATTTGCTACATCCACTCTAAATTCCCGAGTCATAACAACAAACAAACACCGACAATATTAAGCAAGGCCATGAAGCGAAGATTTTCTGTTATTGGTCCACAGAATCAAATTGCTGTAGGCGTTATGCCCTCACAGCAATACGAAACGGGACACCAACAAAATTCCCACACACAACCCGCTATGCATCAGTTGTTACATACATTTAACCATTGCAGTTGCCGTATAAAAAAGTACAGCAACAGCAGTGGCGAAGTGGCAGGGGGCACTTGCACTTCCACAGTTTTTTTTTTTCTTTGCAATTGCGCGCGGATTTGAGGGTTTGGGAGTATTTGTTTTTTTTTGTGCACAAAAAAGACAGTTTGACGAGTTATTACGAGTGCACTGATAATGCGTGTGCACTCGTTGGAGGTCAACTCGGTAGCTCCGCAGTATATGGTTCACCTGGAAACTTCTATACCACCGTTATTCTTAGATACATTGAAGATCCACATTGAATTTATATTGAAGCCGCTAAAGATAGACGAAGGAAGACTCCCCAATATTGTCATCAAGTCGATGATCACTTTAAGAGGCAACCTCGTCTAAAAGTGGGAGAAAATGGCGGTTCAGTGTGAAGTAAGAGTACAGATTCAACCAGACATTAGTCCCGCTGTTCTAAGAAACGTGTTTGAAAAGATATTGGATGGTGTAAGTCGTTCAGCTTACTGTAGTTATGTATAGGTTGATTTATAGCACGCTCGATTAAAACTTGCAAAAGAGGTCTTACTTCTTGAATCGATTGCCGCTTTCAATGACAAGTGTGATTTTTAAATAAGAGGCGAAATGATCAACCTCAACTAAATTGCACATCGCCCTGACCTAACTGTCTTATGTGATATTTGCAACCTCAACGCAAGAGAAGATGTCTACCACTTAATGGCAGATGCTCGATTCTAAGAGAGTTTTGTGTTAGATTCTTCGGTAAGGCCATAATCAGTTTTAGTGAAGTTTTCTGTATTTTGAATGGAGGTCTCGCATGGGAGAAGTTATATATGTACACGACGTTGGCGTTGAATTATAGAACCCGAATAATTGATGACGATTTTTTAAACTTGACATAATTAATAAAAGAAATAAAATGTAATAAGTTATTAAAATGTCTCTCTGGTGGACGGCTATAGGCCTAACCAGTTTATACTTATGCTAATATAATCGATTTATTATAATTACTGTATATTTTGAACTTTTGGATTATAAATAAAGTATTTGTAACTAACTAACTAACTAATTTGTAATGTTTACACTAAAGTTGTCTCTTCAAACACACATACACTTAGCCTTTTTGACATTAATCTTAAGTTTATTTTTACATAGTCAAAGATTCATTTTTTCCATTTCACTCTGGAGGAAATTTTCACGAACATCTAGATCCTTTCCACTGAGATATATAAGAGTATCATCTGAAAAAAAGGCATACTTGTGAATTAATTAAGGAATCTCCGACATCGTTTAGACAGAGTAAAACTCCAAGGACCGATCCTTGGGGTACACCAACGGATATCTACTGCGAGCTTGAACATGATTCATTAGTACACACTTTCTTCCATATAAAGAACTTTTAAACCACTCTAATTTCTTTTCACGTATACCATATTTATAGAACACTCGCTAATATATCCCGATCTATTGCCCTATTCTTTTTCTTCTTTCCATTCATTCTTTACCCAACTAATAGAAGTTTCACATGAGTTTCCCCACCTTAATCCAGATTGTTCTACACAAAATTTTCTTTTCCTCCACAAAGCACATTAATTGCCTACAAATTATTGTCTCTATTTATGGGTCTCCATTTCTCTGGTCGCTCGCATTACTTATTTTTTCCACTGACCTTTTTGGTCACCAGCTTTTTCACTAATTTTCCGTTCAATATAAGCGCTTTTGCTTTTAATACACTGGTATTTTCACGAATTCCTAGCTTGTTTGTATCTATCCCAGTCTACTCTTAAATTAGTTACCACAGCTCTGTTATATACTATAAACCTACTTTCTCCCGTTTACGCTTCGCAAATTCAACATTTAACCACTTCGCACACTTCTTACTTATTGTAATGGTTTTTATCAGTGACGATAATTGCATCCTCAAATTTGTCCGCATAAACATTTTTACGTCTTCAAGTGGGTACCCTAGCATGTAAATATTAAGTTCGCTGTCATATTGAATAATTCTGAGTTAATTGGGCCTATATGTTATAGACTGATTTGTGAAAAGCCGTATATAAAAGTCTCGTGATCCGATATCTTTAAAACTCTTCTAACTTTTAAACTCGACTTACAGTATAATCGTCTAGAGCATAATCTATCAACGTACTTGAAGTGGCTGCTATTCTTGTTGGTTCGTTCACTAGTTGCCTCAGCCCAATATTAAGTTAAAACTGTAAGTCTGTATTGAAATCACCCATTACTAGCAGATAGTCATTATCATTCACATTTCTCGGAGCCTATGCATTAATTTTATCTTAACAATGATTCACTCTAATTGTTTTAGATCTATGTTGTGTTATTATATTCCATATTTCTCTTTTGTATGTCATTTTTACTTTTGTGTCAGTGACGATAATTGCATCATCAAATTTGTTCGCACAAATATTTACGTCTTTACTTCGGTAACCTAGAATGTAATTATTAAGTTCGCTGTCATATTGAATAATCTTGACTTGATTGGTCCCACAAGTTAGAGACTGGCTTGTAAAAAGTCGCACATAAAAGTCTGCCGAACCGTTCTCTTTAAAACTCTTCTTACTTTCAAATCCCACTTACAGGCCATAATCGTCACATAAAAGTCGGCTTATTAGTTTTCAAGTAACCGATATGGTATAGATTACACCGGACATAATCGATCCCATGAACCCGCTGTTCGGCGTCTATCAACTACTCAAAACGAGGTCGGAAAAAGAATTTCTGGATTTCTCAGATGGCAAATGCGCAACATGCCTGAGGCTAACCACTGAAGTGATCCAGGACCGAGCATTATGTAGACGCTTTCTTCGGTCTGCGACATTAGCCAACCCCATAAGCGGAGCAGCAGCGATGCAGTAAAAATGGGAAACTCGTTACGCATAAGTTCGTATAACGAGGAAAGGGTTAATAAAAGGATAAGAAGAACCCGCTGTTCGGCGTGTTGTTGACTGTTTTCGCACAGCATTTTCCTTGAAACATTCAGTGGCACCGAGACACATAAGAATAGTGGCCCGAACTGGCGTTAGTTCCGCTGTTTTATTGAAAAATTGTGTTCAGCGATGAGGCTCATTTTTGGTTCAATAGTTATGTCAATATGCAAAATTGTCACATTTGGGGCGAAGATAATCGAAGAGTATTGAAAAACCGTAACATCCCGAAAAATGCAATTTCGGTGGAGTCTGTTAGCTGGTGGAGTCATCAGATATTATTTGTTCCAAAAAAATTAAGCTAATCATCATAAAACAGGTAAGGACACTTGCTATAGAGCTATGATTAATGATTTTTTCCTTCCCCGAGTGAACAGCTTGAATGTGGAAGAGATGAAACGAAACAATCAACTTATTAAAGGAAACATGAACTATAAACGCATAATTTCGCGTAATGGACTTATAAAATGGCCTTATTTACGTTGAAAATACGTAAATTTCCTAGTCTACGCTTACAAACTAGCAACAATCGATGCATTGGAAGTCAATATCATTCGCTTTTTTGAGGACAAACGACCACAAATGCTTGAAAAAGTGGTTGCAAATTTTGCCTTTTGGATGACATCCTTCAAATCTTAAAATCTTGACTAGACATAATAAATAGCTATGAAATTTCAGGAATTTTGTTCAAAATTAAAGTCAGTACCACTTTTTTAAAAAACACCCTTTATATAGCTCTGTTAATAATACTTAAATGAAATAATTTCCATGCAATGTAGCTGTACTACGAATATTAAGAAAAATACTATTTGTTTATGCTAAAACTAATATTTAAACTTAATTTGTTGTAGATAAAAGTGGAGTTAGAATGCCTTGTTAAAATGTTAGATGGAAAAATTTCGAAAGAAGATGAAATTTCAATGGAGGAATTACATCAGTACTTGATAGAGGAAGATGGTTGTTGGGCTCTAAGCGATAATTTCTTGACTTTTGTTGGTAAGGTCATATATTCTTGTGTATGAAATTACTACTTTTGATATTTTCTAGCTCGCGTTCTTAGTGAAAAAACATTTCCATCAAATACCAGGATACATTTGATAAGAGTTTTGGCATTTTCAGCGTTAAAGGATGACATAATTATTTTGTTGCATCAGGATAGAAGAGATCATACATTAATGAATTTTGCTTTTGATTTCGACCGGCATTCACCTGAAGAGCAAGAAGCGTGGGCAATTTTCGTAATGTTTTTTTTTTTTCTTAATTAATTATACAAATAAATCAGTGCTTAATAATTTGTGTATTTTCAGATTTGTAACTTGTTTAAAAATAATAGTGCATCGGAATGGCTTCTTTATATATCTGAATGGGAATATAAAAATCAGGCCATCTCTAACATTAAAGTAACGACCAAGGTTACCGCCCATTGCGTACTTTCCAACCATGCAGTGCTTACAAATATTGGCACTTCCATTTTATTCAATTTAGCAATAAAGGATGTCAAAACTGTGGTAAGCACATGTATATCTATGTTTATGTACATATAATATTCGTAGGTTTTCTTTAAAATATCTTATTCACCCAAATGGGGATTGCATAAATATAATACATAGCAAACGAAATCCTTTTCTGTCTTAATTGTAATTTACATTCGATTTTTATATCAATCGAAAAAAATTTGTGAAATAAGGTAACCAGTATTAAAATTACGAGTATTAAATAAAATATTTTCATTTTTCAATCAATATTTGTATTGTTACCTTCAAAATAAGTAACATTTAGTGCTTTTTCATTTATGTTTTCGTTTTTTTTTTCATTCTTCAAAACAATATTTATAAGTGCTCTCCGGCTTTCCCATGAGCTCCTTTGTAAGTTTTTTTTATGGTTTCAACGATAATCGTCGCTCTATGGGTGGCGCATTGTTGTCGGGTAAAATAACACAAATAACACTACTTAACACTAAAAAATGATTTGATATGGCTTATATATTCCATAATCAGGTTAATTAATAATACATATCTGTATACATTATAGTTTCCTACCACATCTAGAAGTATAGAAATTCAATATTTACTCTTTTTATACACGTTCAGCTTTAAAGTCATGGGTAGACCTACAATATATGGTAGCTGCATTTCCAACAAAAACTTATTTCCCTGTTAGTTTAATTGGTATTCTTTAAAATGTCATACGTGTGTGTTAACAGTCCCAATTTATTTTGCTATATTTGCGGCGAGTTTACGCCAAAATCGAAAAAAAAAACACTTTCGGATATAATTAATATACGTATCTGAAATGCTGTTTGGCTCGCCAATGATTTGGGCTGAACCAACGAATCATGCTGTGGATTGCTATTTCTGTTTCTGTTTATTTTCATTTCATTTCATTTATGATTATGACTATATTATTCTTATTTATTATTCTTTCAATTCAACTTTAAATTATCTTACAATTGATCCATTTAAAACATAGAAGAAAGAAGATAATCCTTGTATTACTACTCGTATATACATAAGTTAGTGTTGAATGATCGCTATTATATTACAGAAAATTTTGTGTGGGGTAAATACTACATAACAGAAGTGTATACAGGACAAATGTATGCAAGTTTAATGACTTTCCAGATTGAAGATGCTGACAGATAACAATAAATATTTTAATACACAAACCGAAAAATAGATTCAATATTAACATAATCGATACCGAATAAGCAAACGTTTACTTTTTTTTTAAATGCATTAAAGTTGTATGTTTGTCTTATCACAGTTGGTAGCTTATTGAAACATCTAGGAGCAGTAACGGTAAAAAGCTGAGAAAATTGAGTTTTATATGCGGCAGGAACAATTACCAAGGCTTGATTATTAACAAGTGCATAATAAATCATAGTCAAAACTTGCTTAGAACAATAGGGTCGTAATAGATACATTTTTCGAACTACCTGTATCATATACAATTTCTTAGTTTGTATATGTCCTTTCCAATTCAAGTTGGAATATCGAAATGAAATGAAATATGATATATTACATCCAAATGTTTGTTTTCGCAAATACAATCAATTTTAAAACACCTGTCTGAACATACAAGGTTATTATTATAGTTAGCAAAACCACAGCTTTGAACTGGTAAATAGAATCTCTTACAATCATGTGAATGAAAGACAATGCTAAAATCAGAACTATCACCACCCATAATATAAAAAGCCATTACCTTGGTCTTATCGCGGACAACTAACTTGTGCAAACAAAACCACTGCCGTAGCTTATGAGGATCTTCATTTATACTGGCAATGCAGTTAAATGCATTAAGCTTTTGATACGCCAAAGCTATATCATCTGGGAATGCTGTCTGTTGACCATTTACAGATTGGGAGAACAGGGAATTTGTAAAAACCAAAAACAACAGATGACCAAGTACAGATCCCTGTGGGACTCCGTTCTTGGTAGTAAGACAATTGCTCAGATTCCCATTTAATTTGACTGTCTTCTTCCTGTCTTTGAGATAAGAACTAAACCAGTCCAGTATATTTCCTCTAAAACCTGAAGTAAATAATTTGTCCAAAAGCAAATTGTGGTCTACTAGATCGAAAGCTTTCGACATGTCGATAAAAAGTACAATAGGAGGTTTCAAACGATTATATCCTTCTTACGATTGAGAACATAATATAAGAATCGAAACTGATTTTTCGAGAAGAATTTCTAATTCTCCAAAAAAGAAATCATGCGGGCCTTTACAGTTTCTCTAAGAGTTTGGAAAAAGTTGGAAGTAGAAATATGGTCCGATAGTTTCCCATATCTCTGCGATTTCCTTTTTGAAAAGAGGTATAGCCTCAGCACACTTCAATGACTGCGGAAAACAACCTTTATTAACATTCTGATTAAATAAATAGCAAAGAATGTCAGCTTTATTGAAAGCATTTTTTTTAAAGTACGATGATACCGTCGCTTGTACACGAGCTTTTACATTTTTGTGACAACATTAGCTTAAATATTTCTTCAGAAGAGAACGATATAAAAAGAAAGCTATTAGGTTGTACCTTATCAGCAATCACTGAACATGAATTACAGTCACACATATTATTTGGTTTTGTGGAAGGTAATAGATTTTCAGAAGTTTCTATGAAGAACTCATAAAAATCGTTTGCTATGATATCAGGCTCGGACTAAGAAGATCCATTTATTTCTATAACGTCGATTGATTTCGACTAGTGACTTTTGCCTAAGATATCTTCGACAATTCTCCATTCCACTTCACTATCGCCTTTCGCATTAAGCATCCTCTGAGTATAGTGCTTATTGCGCGGGTCGATTATCTCTTTATCAATATGCCTACATAATTCATCGTAATAATTCTTAAGTCGTAAGGTATTTGAATGTTTTATGCACTTTAATGAATACTTCCTAGTCAACTGTCATCCAGGTTTTATAGGCTTGAAATTTATATTTCTAGAACTAAACGAAACCTGAGATGTGTAGTTGCCTATATAGTATGTCTTTTTAAAATCGAAAGGAAAATGGCGTATGTAGCAGAAGGATTTTCTTCCAAAATGCATATTTGAGGCATTCATTAAGAATAGCATAGTTCGTCATTGGAATTTGACGCTGTGGGCTGTTTATATTAATGGGGTTAGTGACTTGATTGGTGCTTAAAGTTAGCATATGATGATCCGTAATTTGTTAGTCATAAACATTATAATAAAACATACATCTATTATTCTTTTGCAGTCGTATGGTATATATGGTCTATACAAGTTTTCGGTGTACAAGTATTAAATACACGAGTTGGTTCATTAACAACACTCATGAAATCATTAGAAGCCATTAAGAACACGTAGTTTTCGGTGTCAATATCCTACTAATCTAAGATATCAATGGTCATATCTCCTATTACAATAAGATTTTTAGCTCTGACATTACTCAAAATATGATTTGATTTGATATGATTTCAATAATTACGGAATTCATGTAGTCTGTATATAAACAGTAACAGATACTTTTCATCACCATATATGAGTGATAACTTTACTATATCTGCACCTGAAACATTGACTAATGTGCAATCACATCACACATAAAACTACATAAACACAAACTGCAACCCCACCAGCTGCGTAAGAGTCATTACACTTTGCATAGAGAGAATAACCTGGAAACAATAACTGTCGGTAAATTCGCGAGGGTCTTGTATGGGTGCTACTAATACATGAACATTTTTCCTCAGGCTACGAATATTTTGATGTTTACAAAAAAGATGAAAGTCATTGGCAGAAGTGGAAAAGGGGTACTAATATTGTATATGCTTCGGGAGGAGGAAATAGAACTATTAAACTTATCAGACATTATAATTTATCCAAATCACCAATGCATTTAGTTTTAATTGAAATATTACCTTCCTTCGTTCCTCAGCATATAAACTAACCTATTCCTTTCTAGCCTCCAAATTGGCGCATGAGGCGTGAAGGAAATATTGGCAGTCAGAACATTTTACTTTTACTTCAGCTCTATCAACTTTCTTTTTGCAAACTTGCACGACAGTCTGAATAAAAAATAAATCAATGACGAGTAAATTCCAAATGCGTGTGTACCCCACTTTAACACAACTACACAAAAAATACTTTCAGAAAAATCTAAACGAGCTATTCAGTATGCAGATTTATCATCAGTCATAAAACCTAAGCCACATTCCGACAATCTACCACTACATGAATACTCAGAACAATGTTCTGGGGTAACCCATAGTTCGCTAAATTCTAGTTCAACGGACTTTGAAGATTGTAGTGATCAGGATTTTGTACAGGACAATTCAGGACCACTCTGTGTCAATCAAATGACAAGCTGAATGACATTGTTAGGGATTTAAGCTTCATATAGGAAAAGACATAGTTCATTTTTTCCATAATTTCTAAGCAAGATGGTTTAGTTTTTCGCAATGATGTGAATAGTTTAATGTGTTGATTTGGTCATGATTATGATGCCAATGAATGGAGATTGCTTATCGATTCTTCGAAAACAAGTTTAAAATCAGCAAAGCAAAGAGCACGCACGAACGCAAGCTTCTCAGGAGGAGGAAGAAAGTGCGTGAGAAGCGCACGGAAGAACTTAAGAGATGCTACTCCAACAATGAGATTCGGAAGTCTTACCAAAAGGTAAAAAAAAAGCCACACAAACCACGAACCGAAGCCTGTAGAGACGAACAGGGAAACATCGTAGTAGAGTCGCAGTCGATGCTGAGAATCTAGAAATATTGCTTCTGTAGACTGTATAACGGCGACGACGAAACAAATACCGCTGTCAGGCTGAATGAACCTTTCAACCTTGGAGGGTGATGACCACCAATTCCGTCCACCCGACCTGGATGAAGTGAAGATAGAAATATCTCAGCTGAAGTCCAACAAAGCTGCTGGAGTGGACGGCCTGACCGCCGAGCTCTTCAAAGCGGCAGGCGATGACTTGGTAAGGAGCAAACACCAATTCATCTCCAAAATATGGTCGGACGAAAGTACGCCCGACGAATGGAACCTCAGTATTTTTTTCCGATCCTCAAGAAAAGAGACCCTCTGAACTTCTTGTTATGCCGTATCGTGTGAACGCCTGAAGCCGTTTGTCGGCAACCTGATAAATACACATCAGTCTGGCTTCAGGCCAGGAAAGTCCACCATCGACCAAATATTCACATTACCCCAGATTTTGGAGAAAACTCATGAGATTCAGATCGATACCATACATCTATTTACCGATTTTAATGCCGCGTGTTCAGCATTTATAGAGATGAGCTATAGAGTTCAATGTCTAGTTTTGGTTTCCCTGCTAAACTCGTCCGTCTGTGCAGGATGACAATGGAGAATGCACTCTGCTCCATCATGGTCGGTAAACACCTCACCGAGACCTTTGATGTCAAAACAGGATTTATACAAGGGCGATGCGCTGTCATGCGATTTCTTCAACACCATACCTCAAATATTAGTGCAAAACTCACGCGCAAACACAACACGCACAATCTTTCAAAAGTCTGTCCAATTACTCGCATACGCCTACGATATTGACATAGTTAAACAAAATCAGCATGATGTCAGTGGCGCCTTTGCAAGTATTGAGGCGGAAGCGACGAAAATGGGTTTAGTGGTCAATGAGAGTAAGACCAAGTGTATGCTGTCAAGCAAAACGGACAAACAACACCGACGTCTTAGTTAGAACGTCACCCTCGACAGATATAGCTTTGAGGTAGTTAGGACTTTGTGTGCCTAGGCTCCGCTATGAAATCAGACAACGACACCGGCGCTGAGATCAAACAAAGATTAACTCTTGCCAATTACTGCTTCTCTGGGCTTATAAGACAATAGTTACCCTATAAAGGACCTTAATAGTCCCAGTCCTGCTCTATGGCGCAGAGGCATAGACATTATCAGAAATGGATGAGCGTGCTCTTGGCTGCTTCGAGAGGAAAATTCTTCGAGCGATTTTTAGTCCTGTCTGCATTGCTGGTGAGTGGAGGGAGAGATACAGCGACAAACGCGAGATTAACCTAGACAGAAGAGTGAAGATCCAACGACTAAGATGGCTGGGTCATGTAGAGCGGATAAACACTAATGCTCGAATTTGTCTGGAAGGAATTTAAACTGGCAGCTACAACATCTTCTTAGTAATTCTATAGAAATTGTGGGTGTTTCAAATGTTAACGACACCAACGCTACCAAAACTGCACAACAAATTTTCTCCAAAGCCTTGTCTGTCGATGTTTCCGACAATGAAATTGAGAAATGAAACAAACAAAGTCCTCTTCGTCTGCATTAAAAACGATAATCTGTTTAAGATTCGTTAGTCTAAAAACAAAACAGCGAATAATGTGCGCAAAGAGGACTTACAAAAATAATCTTACCACAAACGCGACTGGCATCGGTAGACCTCTTGCAAGCAGCGGTAGCAGTAGCAGCAGAAAAGGTATCTGTATCAACGATTGTTTTACAAAGTTTACCCAGGCTCTACTGATGAAGACGAGAGAAGCAGTAAAAAAAAGGCGGAAAATAAGAGTATTTCTTATGAGAAAGGTTGAGAGAGGAAAAGTCATTTCCATTAAATCTTTTAACGATACTGCACTCATTTTGTGCTTCATGCTTTTCTGTTTTTGTACATTGACAAATTATGAATTTAGATACAAATTAATCGATGACTTCTTTTCCTCCAATTTAGATAATTCCAACTGTGATTTCCTCCAATTTAGATAATTCCAACTGTGATGATTTTTTTATTAGTAGTTCCTTCTTCAATAATTAATTATTTATTGTTCATCAGAACGTTAGAAGTATGAGAGTTAATTTTTCTTCTCCTGACACCCACCTTGATTCTTTTGCATGCGTTCCAGATATTGTTTTTTTGTCCGCAATTGCTATCTATGACTTTTTAAAAATAAATTATTTTATTCCTGGGCTTAAGTTCTATTCTAAAACAAATGAAAATTACGCTGCAACTAGAGTTAGCTGTTTTATAAAAGAGAACCTCAAAATTCTTGATGTCTTGTGTGTTGATTTCTTGATTGCTGATGTTTTAAGCGGTATATACATTGGTCAAATTCTCATCAAGCATGTGCGTGTGTGTTAGTGAAAATGAGACACATATACGTTGTGTGTCTGCTTGAAGCAAAATCAAAATGTTTGGATTTTTCGTCGATCAGGGAGACATGCTTGATAAAGTGTAGGTATATGCGTAATTGAATGATTGATTATGCATTTGTTCATTTTCGCCTAAACAGCGACGACAACGCAGGTATACTGCGGAAGTTTTTTTTAACCCTAGGTGGTTGTTCGAAATCGACTGTTTTAAAAATATCAAAAAAAATATGAGGTCATTATATGTTTATTTTTTATATATTGTTATAACAAAAAGAATTGAATAATATGTAACATTCATAATAAATAAAACAATTAATATAACTAACTGTAAAAGTTGAGATTTTCGACTTAGGGGAACAAACGGCGCAAATTTAAAAACGGTCGTAGTCGTTTCGACGAAGAACAACCTTAGTGTACGTAAAATAAGAACAACCATCTGGGTTAAAGGGCTTAACATGTTCGAAGATGGAGTATAAACATTTTATTTTGGAATTGCTAGAGGTTTATTGTTCTCTACCTGTGTTGTGGAACGGAAAAGCAAAACAATATTGTAACGGCAATTTAAAAATTTGTATAATTTTGTGTGTTATCATTTGAAGAAGTTTATCATAGGGCTGCCTCCTCATCCATGCGGAGGAAATTTATAAAATCAATCGGTGAACTTGACTTCAGCTCATTCAGGAGATTTTCGTGTGGAAAATCGTTTCATTTTTCAGCCATTCTTTCATCTACACCCTTTCTTCCGAATCATTTTACTTTTCTTCTTCAAAGCTAGTCCCAAAGAGTCACTCCTATTTTCTTTATAAAAAAAACTATTTAAGTTGAAATTGCACAAGAAACCGCTTTCACCTCAAAATTGAAGTAAAAATGAATGATTGAAGACTCATGCATGATGTGTGTATATGCAACATCAAACAGAATTTACCAATTCACTCTCTCATGCTTGATGAGAATTTTACCATTGCATGTATTTGCCGCTTTAGAGGTTTCCGTTGAAATTAACCATGTAATATATGTGATATGATCTGTCTATATGCGGCATATGTTTTGTGTTGCGAATTTTCTAAACGAATTTTGGTTAAAAGTAATAACCAAAAACAAAGTCAGAATAAAGTGCATCAAGTATCCTAGTAACCAAAGTTTAAAAAGAAGAAATAAGAAATTGTGTGTCGCCCTAAAGAAAAAGATTCCTATTTGCCGAAATAACTTTGACCGTGCTCAATTTGCTGTGTATAAGGAAATTTAACAAATTAATGGCGTATAGTAAACAGCTTTAATAAATAAATGTTTTCAACTGTTTTCCACTAATGTTTGGTGCAGTCTTCAACCCATCCCTGTCCAATGGATTTGTTATACTTGACTTTACTTTTGTAGATGTGCTGAGCCTTTTCAAAGTTGTGGTTTTGTTTTTCAATCCACAACTTCTTTTGAAAGATATTGAAAATTTACCAAATTCGCATTCATGCGGAGCTGACATTATTTTAAATCGTATACTTAAGAAAGTTGCATATTTCATAGTAGATATTTTGGCAATTGTTTATGGTCGTTGCGTATTTGAAGGCGTATTTCTTGAAGGTCTAACATGTAAAGATGTAACCCCTGTATTAAAAACAAGGTTTTGCTACGGAAATCAGTAACTACAGGCCCATCTCACTTCTTTTAGTTTTTAGAAACAATTTTGAAAAATTTATGAAAAATAAAATTGTGAGTTTTTTTTTAGACAAAACTAGGTTTATCAATCCTGTACAATTTGTCTTTTTTTAAAGGAAAACCGACGCAAGATGCGCTCCTATAGTTTTGTTCCCAAATAATATCACACCTTGATGTGGAAAAATATACGACTGGCTTATTTATGGACATTACCAAAGCATTCAACATGGTCAACCATTATGTCTTGTTGAGAAAACTGGAAAAAGCGGGATTTAGTGGTTTTTTCTCAATTGATTTAGGTCTTATCTTGAAAATAAGTCGCAAAATGTGAAGATAGATGATATAAGTAGCGAAATAAGGTTTTTTTATCTAGGTGTTCAGCAAAGCTCTCTTTCAGGTCAAATTCTACAATTGATTTTCATCAATTCACTCTTTACCCTTAGTTTCAAAGACGCACCGACTGCTTTTGCTAATTGCATTGGTTTTTCGTATGGATTAATTGGGATCTAAATCTATTGCGACAAAAACAATTTGGAGGCAAATGTCTACTTCCACGCACCTGAGTGCCGTAGATTTAAACTGCCTACTTGCTTTTCATTGGCTGGTTTTTTATTTTCCTCTTTTCAATAAAACCTAACCTGAAGTGATAAATGTTTTCTAGTAGAAAGAGTAGATGAATATAAATATTTGAGACTTACTATCGATTCTAGGATGAGTTTCGCGAATCACGCTGAGACCTTGAAAAAGTATTTCCGACGCACTCTACGTTACTTCTAGTCCCTGCGTAAGTTTTGCTCTACCAAGCTTTTAAAGAAAATTTATTTTGGTATTTTCCGATGTAAGTTGCAATATGTTGGGATGCTGTGTATCGTAACAAAATTCAAACACTATTCATTTTGCTGAAATATGTCTTTACAAAAATTTGTCGTAAATCTGGAAGACGGTGGTTGGGTGCTGTAGAAGCAAGGTAGGCACGGAGAGATGTCAACCTGGCGATATCCAGTGTTGAAACTATCTTCTACACATCAATTGTGCTTATAATACCTCCACCTGGTAACCGCTGTGTACTGGTCAATACCCATCCGGTCTAAACTTGTAGTAGACAAGAAATTGCGGCAAAATAAACGGGACAGCGGATGAATTCCAAAGATCCAACCAACGGTGGAAAAAATTCCCGGAACTATTGAATCTTTATCCGGGCAACTCCGACATATTTAGAGCTCAGGCTAACATCAACTGGGACCATTTCCCTGTTGTAGCCAAGGTACGGTTGCGGGTATCCCGAACAACGTCAAGATAAGCTAATACTGTGAGAAATTTCGACGTCAGACGGGTACAATCGCACGAGATCGCCAAAGCCTTTTTCGATCGAGTCTCTCTTAATCTCTTAAGAGGCCCCTTTGCCACCAGCATTAAGCATCGAAGACCAATGGCAACACTGAAAAAGCCACCAGGAATGACGCTACTCATGTGCTGGGTTTCACTTGACCACAACAACGAAACCCCTGGGTTGATAACGATTGCCGGCTAAGCAAGATGCATACAAAGCGGCGCTGCATAGGAGGACTAGAGCTTCTAATGAGCTCTATGAGCAGAAGATGAAAGACGAACACCGGCTGTTCAGGAGGAAAAAGAAAGAGCATGAGAAGCGCGAGTTATATTTTTAGAGAATGAAGCGATAATACGCGCGGTAGAGGAAGTTGAGAGATGCTGATCCAGGAACGAGATTCGGAGGTTTTATCAAAAGGTAGAAAACGCATGCCACGTACATAAGCCCCGAACCGTAGCCTGTAGAGATGAACAAGGGAGCATTGTAGTAGGGTCGCAGTCGATGCTGAGGATCTGGAAAGATCATTTCTGTATAACTGTATAACGGCAATGATGAAACAAGTGCTGCAGTCAGCCAGAATGAACCTTTCGACCTCGACGAAGTAAAGATAGCAATATCCAAGCTAAAGTCCGACAAAGTTGATGGAGCGGATGGCCTGAATGCTCTTCGAAGTGGTAGGCGATGACTTTTAGCAGCAGAAGGGCACGGCATTCGATCGTCGTTTGAAACAAACAAGCATTAAACAAACAAGTAAAGCATAGTATTACTATGTTGGCTAAATATGAATCAATGAACATGAACCGGAACTCATTGCAGTGTTTTAGATGTTTTAACACTCAAAGGAGCCCTCCCACAGCAACTGACTTCGGCACCGTGACTATTCCTTTCCTAGATTTCTTTTGAAATAGTCCCTATCTTTCAATCTCAAACACTATTCTACATGAATCTTTCAACGATCGCAAGAAGCTTAGCGCATCATCATATTGTGGGCCACCATTATAGAAGAATTATTAAAGATATATTGGCCAGATTGATAGCTGGTGATAGTTTATTTAAATTCATTACGTTGACAGGCATAAGTAAATATGTAAAATTATTAAGGAGGTAAAACGGTTTTGTTAAACTATTAATTGAATTCATGTAAATTAGGCAAGAAAGTAGTAGTGTGCAATAGTCGAATGTTTATATACATACATATGTATATTGTATGGTATAGGTAAAATTAAAATTATTAGAGATTAAGTATACTGTTATAAAAAAAGAAAGAAATCAATTGACCCCCACAACGTCTTGCAACACGACAATGAATAAAAATAACAAAATCTCTGGTTCCCGAGAGGTTAAACTTTTTTTATTTTAAATTTGTTATAATGTATTAGAATGCTGCTGTCGACTGCCCGTGAAAGACTTCGCCTCCTCCAATTTCTCTGCTCCTTTTTAAATGCCATCCAATGCCAACGTTTGCTGTTTATTTCCGCTTCTGTTGTTTTACTGCCGTTGTAACGCTGAAATTCACTGCAAAGTTGGAACTGCTTTTATTTGGAGAAGTTCTACGTCACAGGAAACGGCAGATTTTTCTTCGTTAAACCTTTCTAGGTGTCTGTGTTCTTTTCTCCCTTCCTCTACTTGATCCTATTGCTGACAAGCTCGTCGGTGCACTGAATGGGTCGTCAAACAGAACTCACCTTTCTCTGCTGTCAAAAAACAGGTAAACAAACAAGCGTGCTGCGTGAATTTCGTGAGTTTCACAAAATTTGCAAAACTTTCATTTTATATTTTGGTTTCCATTGAGCAGATGTATGGGGCAAGGCGGTTGACATGCACAACTCTCTGCTTCCTTTTTCCTGGCGCCTGTATGCGGTAGAGAAGATCCGATAATGGCTTCACGACCTTAGCGGGACCTTCCCAATCATTTTGAAATTTGGGGCAAAGACCTTTGCGTCTCTTGGGGTTGTAAAACCAAACGTTGTCTCCTGCAGTAAAGGTAATTACGTTAGCTTTTAAGTTGTACCTGTCTTCCATTGTTTCTGACGTAAGTTTTAAATTCTGCCGCGCAACATCGTGTACATTCAGAAGTCGATTTCTTAGGTCCCTGGCGTATTCCTGGCTCTCGTAACCTACTTCTTGTGGAGATCCGTAAATTATATCGGTTGGTAATTTGAGTTGTCTTCCAAAGTTAAGCATAGCTGGGGAAAACCCTGTTGATTCGTGTTCTGCTGCACGATATGCCAACAAAGCTGGTTGCAGAAGCGAGTCCCAGTCGGTTTGATGTGGACTTACAAATTTCGCCAAGTAATCCAACAGCGTTCGATTAAAGCGTTCGACCATACCATCGGATTGTGGTCGGAGGGGAGTTGTTCGGGTCTTCTGACTGCCTAGGATGTCCATCGTTTTTTTAAAGATCTCTGACTCGAAATTTGTTCCCTGATCAGAGTGAATGAAGTGGGGGACTCCGAACCTACAGAAAACATTTTGTATCAGTTGCTCTACAATTACCTCGGCTGTTTGGTTCGGTACAGCAAAACACTCCGGCCATTTGGTAAAGTAGTCCATAACTACAACCACATAGCGATTTCCGGTTTTTGTTCGAGGGAGTGGTCCAAGTACGTCGATTGCAATTCTTTCAAATGGGTATCCCGGTCGGCTGGGTTTCAGTCTTCCTCTTGTTACTCGAGAGGGTCCTCTTCGAGCTTGACATACGATGCAGTTTTGGCACCACAATTTGGTGTCCATTGCTTTTCCGATCCAATAGTACCTGTCTTTGATTTTGCTCAGCGTTTTGCGTTGTCCTAGGTGTCCAACGCTTGAACTGTCGTGGAGATCTTTAAGGATTTCGGGAATAAGTTTCCTTGGTATTACAGGCAGCATCTTTTCTTCTCCCTTTTCTTTTTCCCATACCCGATGTAGTTGGCCGGCACTCATCTTCAATTGCTGGAACATAGACCAAAAGCTTTTTAACTCTGGCTTTTCATGGACGATGTCTTCTTTCTTGGGTCGCTGTCCTTCTTCTAGCCACTTTATTACCTTTACCAATGTCTCATCTTGTCGCTGTTCCTCGGCTACGGTCGGTCTGCTGAGTTCGATGTTGAGGATGGCGATCTGTTCTTCTTCCTTTACTTCAGCTTTGGAACAATGTTTGCACTCCCCGCACGGTCTTCGAGATAGGGCATCAGCGTTTCCATGTCGAGCACCGGGCCGGTGCTGAATTTCGAAATCATATTGCTGCAACCGCTCCAGCCATCGAGCCATCTGGCCCTCTGGTTGCTTGAAATTACAAAGCCATCGAATAGAAGCGTGATCTGTGCGTAAAAGAAAGCGCCTGCCAAAAAGATAGTGGTGGAAATGGTGCGTCGCTAAGACGACGGCCAGCAATTCCCTCCTCGTGACGCAGAAATTCCTCTCTGGTCGATTTAATGTGCGACTGTAGTATTCAATAACCACCTCTGAGTTTCCTTGTCTCTGGCTAAGTACGGCCCCAATGCCCACGTTAGATGCGTCTGTATCTAAAATAAATAGATCTTCCGATGTTGGGAATGCCAGAATTGGTGCGGCAGTGAGCTTGTCTTTCAACGTACACAAAGCCTTCTCGCACTCTTCATTCCACACGAATCTGCGTTTCTCTTCTGTAAGTTCCGAAAGTGGTTTAGCAAGTGTGGAGAACCCTTGAATAAATCGCCTGTAGTAGGAGCAGAGACCTAGGAAGCCCCGAACTTGTCTTTTCGTTTTCGGACTTGGCCAGCGTTGGACTGCTTGTATCTTTTGCTCATCGGTACTTAATCCGCTGGACGAAACTACGTGTCCCAAATAAGCAACACTTGTTTTAAAGAATGTGCATTTACCTGGGCTTAGTTTCAAGTTAGCACTCTGCAAACGTTCAAAAACTTGTTCCAGGTTTTTAAGGTGCTCTTCAAAAGTGCGGGAGTACACTATTACATCGTCCAGGTATACTAGAGCCGTGCGCCATGAGAGTTCGTGAAATACTTCATCCATTACCCTTTCAAATGTCGCTGGCGCGTTGCAGTGACCAAATGGCATTACATTAAACTGCCATAGTCCATTTCCATTTGTAAACGCGGTCTTCTCCTTATCCTTGGGATCCATTTCCACCTGCCAATAGCCGCTCTGTAGGTCCATTGTAGAGAACCATTTCGCTCCAGCCATTGTTGAAAAGAGCTCATCCATGCGAGGCAAAGGATAGGAATCCTTTTTTGTCACTTCGTTCAGCTGTCTATAGTCCACGCAAAATCTGGACGTACCGTCCTTCTTTTTTACTAAGACGATCGGTGCAGCCCACGGACTCTTCGAACGTTCTATAATCCCTCTGCTGTGCATGTCGCGGATCAGGTCTTCCATCTCCTCCCTTTTTGCTATAGGAACTCTCCTAGCCGGTATCTTAACTGGTCTTGCTTCCCCTGTTTCAATGCGGTGTTTCGTTATTCCAGTGCGTCCAAAGTCTGCTGGTCCTTTTGAAAAGATCCCTTTGTATTTATTGAGCAGTCTCGCAAACTGTCTCAGCTGTTCTTCAGACAATTCAGAACGAGCTTTTTGAAGTAACTCATCTGTCCCTGCGAACCCCCTTTTGTGTGAAGCCGTTGGGACCTCGCAAATTTCTACCGCTTCCATTCGTCCTACCACGGTGTTTTTAGGTAGGAAAGCGTCATTGGAAGAGGTGTTGGTCATCCCCACGTAGCATGATTCCCCTTCTGGGTCCATAAGGCACCTTCCGATGGCTACACCTTTCGGCAACTCAAAACTGGGCACAGGCTCAACCAGTGCCATTGATCGTAGTCGGTCGATTTACTTTAACCCATGTTTCTCTTCCGGCTGTAAGAACCTCTGTGGTTGGTATTGTTAGCAGTTGAGTGGCTGATCCGGGCGGAAGGCGCAATGGATGTTTTCTGCCCCCTATTTCCATGGTCATTTCTTCGAAATCCAAGCAACATTTTTGGTTTAATAGGAAGTCTACCCCGAGGATGTTCGGCACTTCATGTCGTACTATCGCAAAAGAGTGATAACATTCTTTGTGATTAATAAAAAATCTCACCTTAGCCATTCCCTCGCTTAGAATTGTGCCTCCGGAAATACCCACCATCCTGATCGGCGAGCCGCCTATAGTGGTGTTCTCGGGAAGAAATCGTTCCGCCAGAACAGATATGTTCGCTCCAGAGTCCACCACAAATGGGCAACTTTGCCCTTCGATAAATCCTTCCACAGAAAGACTAGTATCGCTAGTAATTCCCACAAATATCGCTTCTGGTTTTTCTTCCTCAGTTTCTGTCTCGTTTCTGCAAACTGCAGTTTCTTGTTCGTTATCCGTTGTACAGTCCATGTTCGTCGTTTGTGAAGCGCTTTTATTTACCTCAGTAGGCAACCGTTCCCTGCTGTCTACGCTTTCTAGTTTTTTGAATTTGTTCCTCTTGGTGCGGATCGATTTTCCACCGTAAACACCCTCCTTCTTCTGGTCCTTAAACTCAGATCCTGAGCTAGGTTAAGGGCCTTAGTAAGTGTTGTCGGGCGTCCAACGGTAACTAGATCTTGAACAGATTCGTCCCTCAGACCCTCGATGAATTGACTCACCAGAACCTCTTGCACCACGTTCGTTGGACATCCAGGAAGCGCTGACGTTACCAATCATTGCAGACCCAAAGCGAACTCAGCACAGTTCTCTTTCGCACCTTGTGTACGACTTCGTAACTGAGTGAAGCTGGATCCATCCCTCTCACAAAATCGCTGGCGCAACAAACTTGTCGAAAGCTCGTAGTCTAGATCCGAATTTAATGGCAGAGCACTTAACACAGACAGTGCTTCCCCTCTTAGCTGCATCGCCAATACATTCGCCTTTTCTTCTGTTGTCCACTTAGCGTACCTTGCAGTGATTTCGAATTGCCGTTGGTAGTCTGTCCATGAACCCGTACCATCAAACGGTTGCACTGCTATCGGTACAAGTGCTCGCTTTGACGAAGATTCTGGTACTTCGACCGCCGCTGCAGGAAGCACAATATCAGCAGCCTTCGGCTGAGTTAAGTCCATCTCTATATGCCTGAGATCTGTTCTTTCCCCAACAGTAACTAGATGCCGCACATGCTCATCCCCTCTCACCTCATTGCTGCCCTGCTTAGGGGACGATTGCTGTCCTTTGTTGACAGCATTAGCGAAGGATAAGCAACTTACAGAGCGCTCCAGCTCTTCCATCCTTTTTTCAAACTCCGAATTCCTAGCTACGACCTCTTGCTTCCATTCGGCTAGCTTTTGGTCCCAAAACTGACTTTGGTTGATTGTAAAGTCTTGCAGCATCGCGCGCAAGTTTGTCATCTCACTTGACCCTGAGGGAGTTGTCTTCTTCTCTGGTGTAACTTTCTTCGAATCCATCTTGATGGTTTGCTATCTCCTGATAAAGCAATACCCCACACCTGACACCAGTATTACAAAAAAAGAAAGAAATCAATTGACCCCCACAACGTCTTGCAACACGACAACGAATAAAAATAACAAAATCTCTGGTTCCAGAGAGGTTAAACTTTTTTTATTTTAAATTTGTTATAATGTATTAGAATGCTGCTGTCGACTGCCCGTGAAAGACTTCGCCTCCTCCAATTTCTCTGCTCCTTTTTAAATGCCATCCAATGCCAACGTTTGCTGTTTATTTCCGCTTCTGTTGTTTTACTGCCGTTGTAACGCTGAAATTCACTGCAAAGTTGGAACTGCTTTTATTTGGAGAAGTTCTACGTCACAGGAAACGGCAGATTTTTCTTCGTTAAACCTTTCTAGGTGTCTGTGTTCTTTTCTCCCTTCCTCTACTTGATCCTATTGCTGACAAGCTCGTCGGTGCACTGAATGGGTCGTCAAACAGAACTCACCTTTCTTTGCTGTCAAAAAACAGGTAAACAAACAAGCGTGCTGCGTGAATTTCGTGAGTTTCACAAAATTTGCAAAACTTTCATTTTATATTTTGGTTTTTTTTTGCAGGTCAGCGGCGCAACAATGCGTTATGTTAAGTTAAATGCAAATCGTAAAAAAAAATTGTTACATGAAATGTAAAAAAAACAAAACATATGTGTGTATGTACTTAGCAATAGTACTCGTAAGTAAGATCGATATATGTATGTTGGTGCATCCATATGAGCAGTAGAGAGTTCAATTTTTAACCAGTGGGTAAGGGTATGTAAAATTATTAACGAGGTAAAACGGTTTTGTTAAACTATAAATTGAATTCATGTAAATTTGGCAAGAAAGTAGTAGTGTGCAATAGTCGAATGTTTATATACATACATATGTATATTGTATGGTATAGGTAAAATTAAAATTATTATAGATTAAGTATACGTTATGTTAAGTTAAATGCAAATCGTAAAAAAAAATTGTTACATGAAATGTAAAAAAAAAAAAAAACATATGTGTGTATGTACTTAGCAATAGTACTCGTAAGTAAGATCGATATATGTACGTTGGTGCATCCATATGAGCAGTAGAGAGTTCAATTTGTAACCAGTGGGTAAGGATGCTTTGTGATCAATTCGCAAATTAAAGAGCCGCAATTATGACCTATAGAGTTTTCTCTAGTGCGTATCTATGAAGTTGGTAAATTACATATTTGTCAACCAAATTAACTAATTTCTTGCCTCCTCGTAAGTTGCGAATGATGAAAAAAATAAAGCACAAACTCCACTGGTAATTATCTATATTCGTTCAAATCCATTAATTTGCCAAATAAAAAGGTGGACAATTCAATAAAAAAAACTTGTTAGGCTGGAATTTTTGCGCTTTAGTGCACGCACTAAGTTTTTCTAACCACAAGCTGAAACGTGGTTTGAGTCTTATCAATCAATGATAAAAAAAATTGTGAGTATTACTTACGCAGCAGATGTCAAAGCAATGAAAGGCAAATTAAAAGAAAAGGAAAGAAGGAGACATTGCACTGCCTTAAATACTCTCCGATGTGGTAAGACAATTTAGGCCAAAACCATTAATTGGTATAAGGGTCGCGTTCAAGCTAAATAGACTGGTTTGAACCTTCGGTATTTAAGTGAACTGTTATACGAATGTTTGAAGAACACCAATTTGAAGTAGAATTTTCAAGTTTAAAGTAGGATTTGAGTAAAAATAAATCTCGTATGGATCACGCTACAAACGGAACCCTCTGAACTGCGCCAACTAGAGGCACCAACCTCCTTAATATCGCCTACAATCTGCCGTATTGTGTGAACGCCTGAGGCCGTTCGTCAACAACTTGATAGGTCCATATCAGTGTGTCTTCATGCCAGGAAAGTTCACCATCGACCATATATTTACACTAAGGCAGATTTTGAAGAAAACAAATGAGCTAGAAATTGATACCCACTACTTATTTATCGATTTTAAGGCCTCCTTTGAAGAGACTATCTGTAGAGACGAGCTATTGAAAACAATGTCTTGTTTCGGCATCCCTGCCGAACTCGTTCATCTGTGCAGGATGACGATGGAGAATGCGCGCTGCTGCATCATAGTCGGAGCAGACACTCAACACCTACTTCTCGGACAAGCTCTGTTATAAATTCCGACAACGACAACAGATCTGCGATCAAACGAATATAATATAAATAACTCTTGCCAGTCGCTGCTTCTTTGGATTTTTCCATGGAGGAGGAGGTACAGTGACATCGACCTAGCCAAAAGAGTGAAGATTCAACGAATGAGATGGCTGGTTCATGTAGAGCGGATGGACATCAACACTCCGGTCCGAAAGTCTTCGAATCCGCCGCCGAGGGACAGCGCAGTAGAGGAAGACCTAGACTTAGTTTTCGCACGCAAGTAGAAGCCAGCCAGTTTAGCGTTCGAAATTGGGGGCAGCTAGTAAAGCTGAAGACGCTTGTTTACTGTAGACTAGGACCACTCCGGACTGTAGCGCCGCCTAAAGTAAGTTAGTAATAAGTTCCTTTAATACATACTCTCAATATCCTTTTTTAAAACAACATTTTTTTTTATTTTAGTTTAATTAATCGATGAATTTAATAAGTAAAGATTAAATGGTGAGGAATGGCGTGAAAAACCATATAAGGGGAAATAAATAATTATTGAATTTTTTCTCCATGATGGTAGAATATATATTTACATTTTACAGGCAAACCAAACTGACAGCCAATTACAATCAGGCTGGAAAACAGAACTTTCCCTGTTTTAAATATTAAAGCAATTAGTTTGCTAAGAGATTATTGGAGCCACAAATCAGTGGCTGGATGCTTCAGTTTCGTGCAGAAAGTGCAGAAAAGCAAAAATCGTTGCCAATGATGACTAGAAGCCTTCGAGAGCTATGGAGAGCAAATGTTGTGAAGGGAACGAGCCGTTTAACTTGGCAATGAAAGCAATGTTTTTTATCCACTTGAACAAAATGAAACAAGGAAAGCTGTATCTTAAGTTAAGTATCACAAGCCTGACGCATGCATGCATTTCTTTATCGATTTTAAGAACGCATATCACAACTTTTATAGATTCAGTCATTCCACTGTCGGATCTAGCTATGACATACATGTATGCAACATGTGTCTATCAACACAAACCTAAGTCCGTCACAGAGAATCACAAACGTTAAACTATAGGTATAATCTGCCGCAATCTACTGTTCTCCAAAATGCAACTTCTCTGTTACCATATTTAGTCACTTGCATCAATCGCTTTGATAAAACAAAAGGAAGAAAGATTAACTACAGTTGAAGAGCAGCCACGTAGAGCAACGGAAGATTTTATCCGATACAAACGCTGCGCAATGACACGCAACTATACGCCTAACACCTAGAAACTATTCCGCGATATGCCTTTTTCTTAATCTAATTATCTTAATCTTAATTATTTCTATTGCCTATAATATTTATAAATTAAACTACATTTGAATTAAACAACATTTGGATTAACTCTTTAAGAAACGGTTCGGAAGGGGGTCTCCCACATGGTGTCAGAAGTGTCTTTCATCGCGTCCGTGAATGAACTGAAAAAGTGCATTGTAGAAACAGAAGTGTGCATTTTGAACACAATAAATATAGATAAATAAGAACCAGAAATCAAAAAGAAAAAAACACGATCTGTGACAGTGCATATGAAAAAAAAGAGATAACTGTTCTTTTTCTACACAGTCTCCAACAATGACAGAAGAAACGGCAAATCATCATTTTGCATAAAGAAACAAACGATAATTGTCTTTAATCAAAAATTGCTCTTATCTCTAAATGAATCTTGAAGACTTACCAACCAAGCAACTACAGGCTTTATTCAAAGGACGAGGCCTCTCGTATAGTTATAGACTTAAGCAAGATATATTCTCGCATTTGTTAGAGATCTCAAACAATCTTTAGAAGGGGTAGGACTCGAGGAAAGTACAGGCGGAGAAAAAGAGTGCATTAACTGTGAAGGCGACGATAGCGAAGAGGGTAAGAGCGACTACGAGGGCAAAAACGGCGGATCAAACTACGCAAGCCTGTTAACCATCGTTGACTGTACAAACAACGCTGACAGCGAGGACAAAATGTTTGGAACAAGCACCGAAGATAGTACTGATATAACTGAAATAAATGAAAGTATAGAGCTGACACAAAACTATTTTGTATTTAAAGACGTGGAAGATTCGTCTCATGGAGCAATATTACCTAGATCACCATCTGTCACTTTCCATAGAAAGATGTTATGGTTTTAATACAATGGCCTTGGCAAGTGCAGTAGCCCCAAAAGCCCAGAGTAGCGTAATTGGTAGGAGCACTGGCTAAAAACCGCCGAGAGATTCTGACTTCGAGCCCAAGGACTAACGAGAATCACACTTGTTCTTTTTGTAGATTTCCTCGTCAAGCTTAGGGAATTAGATTGAGCGTAAAGTTAGCGGTAGATAGTTTAGCTAGCTGGGGTTAGTTGTTTCGATCATGGATGGGTTAATGAAATAACTGACCACCGAACGAAATGAATCGGTGCGGTGAAAATATTAGTTACTTTAGATAAGATGCCCTACATTTTAACTGTCGATGTTTTTAATGATGATTGGATGTCTGAAAACGTAATAATAGGTACAGAAATCTAACAATATGCTAGTGCGGTGATCGAAAGCGGAAAACTGAATTTTAAACCTAAAGTTAACATATACTCGTAGATTACAATGATACGAATTACGAAAACGATATAAATAAAACTGATACGCAATCCTTAGAATCAGAATATAAAATAGTATATAACAAAGACATAATAAAAAATACCAAATAAAAGAGACAATCGCGAGTTTAATTAAATCGTATAAGCCAAAAAAACCGGAGACCCTAAAACGGGGTTTTCCATGTCGATATTCATCCCGAAAGTTTACATCATTCGTTATGTTAGAGGCTGCGAAGTTTCGTTCGGCCTCTGTAATTCGCCGTCGTTGGACAGGCGATTCATAAAATCATAAAATTTCTTGTATGACACAAATCCGAAAATGATAATACTCGTGTCAACTTGTACAACAAAATAGAAATATTATTATTCTCTGCGTTGTAAGTACAGTTTTCAAAGATTAAGTCCGCAAAAAAATGTTGGTCATTGATATGGATGATTTAATAATCCCATCAGAAAATGAAACAGAATTCTTTTTCCACATCCTGGAAAATGTTTCGATTAGGCCGTCAATCGAAAAAAAACTAAAGCTCTTTGAAAATTTTCGGAACCAGCAAATTTAAAAAATCTCCGGGCTTTTTTGGAAAGTTTATACCGAATCATTCACGTATTGCTAGGCCGTTATCCCACACGACAAGGAAAAGTTAGGTTGTTTTCAGCTTTGGTCACGAGCCTCGTTCTATCTGGAGTTGAAAGAAGGTTTATGTCAGGAACTGGTTCTCAAGCTCTTTATTCCGGAGCTAGACACGGAGCTACATACTGACGCAAGCAAGGTCGGTTTTGCTGCAGTCTTACTTCAGTGATACGATAAAGCACTGCATCCGGTCTTCTATTTGAGCTTTAAGACTACACCTGTTGAAGAAAATTTCAGTTGCTACGAGTTGGAAGTATAAGAGATAATACGTTCAGCTGAAAAAGGACGTATTTACCTCTTGGGTTTGTATTCAAAATCTTTACTGATTGCAAAGCCTTTTAGTTGACAATGCAGGAGAAGGAGTTATGTACACGGTTGCATTTTTATTGGATGAGTTATTTTGAGGATGAGTTAACGGTGCATCATAGACCAGGAAGATATATGCAACACGTTGATGTATTAAGTCGAGTTTTAACGGTTGCGACAGTGTATACGGGCATTCTCAAAAGAATCAAAAAGGCCCCATGCAGACATGAATCCTGTCAACGTATTCCCAGCATTCTTCACTGCGAGCAGAGGACTACTTAAGCCGGAACGGAGCTTACCTTCTTGTGGTCCCAAAGGCTATGCAAATTAGAAGCGTTAAGTACGCAGGGCATTTCAACGCAGACAGAGTGCAAACTCGTATAAAGCAAAATTATTTCTTCCCGAACATATGTAAGAAAATCAAGGCCGTTATAGTCAATTGCGTTGCCTGTATTTTATCAGCAACGAAAGGCGGTAAGGAGGAAGGGTACCTAAATTACATTACAAAGATTGTTGTCCCGTTATATACCGTTCACATGGATCATCTTCGACCCATGTCGTTTACTGATAAGAACTACAAACACCTTTTTGTAATTATGGATGATTTTACCAAATTCGTTTGTATTTTTCCAGGGAAATCAACGACAACAAAGGTTTTAACAAAGCTTATCTTCTTGGAGAAAATTTTCGGTAACCCATTACGAATGATATGAATGATAATGAATGATAACGGAATTCAGTTCAAAGCGAAACATTTCTCACATTCAACTTACAACTGGTGACCCTCGAGGTAACGGCTAAATCGAAAGAATGGATCTCATCGTAATCGCAACTCTAACAAAGATGTCCGTGGACAACCCCGTGAAATGGAATCAACATGTCATAAAATTGCAAAAGGCAATAAATTCAACAGTCTCAAGAGCCACGAACACAATACCTTTCAGGCTACTGTTCGGTGTTCCAATGCGAATCGATGAAGACATCAAGCTAGCCGAAATGCTGGATGAGGAGATGCGAGAGGGATTTCAGAGCGAAAGAATTGAGCTATGAAAACAAACGAAGATACAGATCGAGCGAATTCAAGAAGACAACAAACTACAATGTAACAAACACCGCAAGTCAGCGAGAAAATATGCTGTCCACGACTCAATTCAACGAACGCAATTTCGAGCAGGGCTCAAAGTGCAACCAAAATTCTTGGGTCCATACGAGGTTACAAAAATTCAACGTAACGACCGCTACGAAGTATCCAAATTCGGTAATCACGAAGGCCCGAATAAAACGTCGTCTGCAGCTGATCTGATGAAGCCGTTGATACAAGAAGATGAGGAAGATTCTGACATCTTCGAGTCAGATTAAAGCAGGATGGCCGGATGTAGGCAGAATGTGCCTATCAACTCAAACCGTAGTCCATCACAGCGAACCACAAACGTGAAACTGTAATCTACCTCAATACCATTGTCCAAAATGCAACTTCTATGTTACCATATTTGGTCATTGTCATCATCAATCGCTTTGATAAAACAAAAGGAAGAGAGATTAACTACACAGTTGACTAGCAACCACGAAGAGCAACAGAAGTTTGTAACCGATGTGAACGATACAAAACGATACGCCTAATACCTAGAAACTATTCCGCGATATGCCTTATTCTTAATCTAAATTATTTACTATTGTCTATAATATTTACAAATTAAACTAAATTTAAAAGAAACTACATTTGAATTAAACTCTTAAAGGAACGTGTTGTTATTTCAAACCTCCCTTGAATCCCCTCCCACATACATGCCAATATAGTAACGATGTGATTTGTTTATCATAATACGTGAAAGTAAACAGCAGAGACAAAATTTTCTACAAGGGTGTTGAACTTATAGCTGATGACGCTTATACCATAGCAAGGATGCAAAGATTTATCAAACCTGGGTTTTCAAGGATTCAAATGAGTACAAGGCCCCAAATGAGTATAAGGACACGTAAACACAATGACGCAATAAACTGTTTACAAACTACTTTAAGGTTACTAAAATGTTCGTATTAGTCGGCATAAAACACAAAAGGGTCTTTACTTGAGGCCTTATCATGCCAGCTCTATTATGACTTTGACGCAGAATCACGAAAGTAGGAGAAGGCGGACTTACAACTTAGTGGGCAGGTTATCAGTTTTGTTACTAAATATTCGGACAAACAAAGTTTAAAAATCTTTGCAATTCCTAATTCAAATTTATAAAGAGGCTTATTTGTATTGTGGCAATCACGTTTATATGTTCAAAATCTATTCTACTTAAAGTCAGAATATTCTACTCTTTTAAAAATAGAAAGCACAATAAATATGTAATAAGAGGATAATAAATGCGTACATTCCCTAATTTTTAATTAATTAATTTTTAAATAAATTAATTACTTTAAAAATAAATTGAGCTTAATATTTTTAGACTTGCTCATACTGTGCCAATTTTAACATTGAATGAAAAACGAATTTTATCATTTTTGTGAGGATAAGCAAGCTGCTGGGATTCAGGAAGGGAAATGTTAAATTGATGGTGCTGACTGCGTAAAGGAATTAAATTGATTTAAAAAATTACGTTATGGAGATTTACTTAAAGACGACCTACGTTCAGAAAACACAATTGAAATCGGGCGCAGACCTTGGCGCTGTTCACACGTGCTTCGACGTTTTGTCCATATGATCGGACTTTCCTTCTGTGCGTAACGAATTACAACAATAAAAAATTCATACGCGGAAAAGATCCCCGTCTAGTGTTGAAGACGTTCGCTTGTCTCTCAACGAAAACAAAAATCGAAAGATGTGTCCGGATGCCCTTAGGTTCGGTCGTTTTACACCCTAAAAATGTCTCCCGGATTCCCATAATGATGACATTGAATGTGATGAAGTTATATTTACTCCACAAATTAAATGAATCAAAATTCCATCTGTATGTGTACTGCTTAAAACTTGCGAAAATGCGCACTCCTTAATAACAGAAATGCAAGTTACTGATTACTTTATTAAAAAATGACATCGGTATCAAAATAAACTGCAACAAAATCGAGGATCACCAAAAGTTGTGTTTTTCATTGAAATTTAAAAATTGGCAATTTTTCACTCACGACCTTCAGCGAGGTCAATAAAACTTGTTTTGTTTAGTTTAGATGAGATGCCTAAAGAAACACTGAAAACCGAACTTATTAAAATTGGTTTAAAGTGTGTAGATGTTAAGATGATTGAAAAATAATACGAACATTTGCTCAACATCTTTTATGTAGTATTTCTTGAACCCGGTTCAACAAGGCTTGTTGACTTAAAAAGGAACATAAAATCTGTTTTTAAAACACAAGTCAAATGGGACTTTAGTCGAAAGTCAAAACATAAATTTACGCAATGCTTCAAGTGCCAAATGTTTGGCCATGGTGAGAAGAATTGCTTTATTAAGACACATTGCGCGATTTGCTCAAAAAATCACGAAACGGGTAAGTGGAAGTCAAATATCATTAAATGTACAAAATTCAATGCAACGCACAATGAGCCGCAAGACCTTTCTGGACATGAGAGAAAATTTGTCTTCGAGAAGCAAACATCCAAATCATGCTGTTAAGGAGGTGCATCATTCGTTTATATCTAACCAAATTGACTTTCCACCTCTCCCGTCAAATCGAAGAGGACTAACAGAAACGAACCCGGTTCCTGTCCCCACAGTCCCTCGTACGTGGGCGAGTAATGTAAAAGCAGGACGTACTAACACGAGTGAATAGTTTTCCTTAGAAGAGATAAACCAACTTACAGCGGAGATGGTGATACTACGAGTATTAAGCAATTGTAATACAAAAGCAGAACAATTTAACACAATTACACAATTAGCAAGTAAATATTTATAAAAACAAGCACCATGATTTATACATCCATGAATATAATATGTTGGAATGCTCAAAGCATTAGATATAAATCAATAGAATTGTTTGCCTTTCTCAGAAGACATAATGTAGATGTAAGATCAGAAACTTGGCTTTATCCGAATGAGAGATTAGGTAACAAAGAATATATGCGTTATCATTTAGATAGAGTAGAACGTATGGGAGGCGGTGTTACCGTGTTTGTAAAAAAAAAATATTCATCATGAACTTGTTTCTATTTTAAATACAAATATTATTGAAAATATTGGTATAAAAATACCAGTTAAAGTTATCCTGTAGGAGGATAATAAAAAAAACGCGAAGGTCAGCCAAGGGGCTGACCCAACTGTTCGTCTTACTATTGAATCACAACTTTTCTCTAAACGTTATAAATATATTTTTACTCCGAGTTTAATTATACAAGACAATTATCGATAAAGTCCAGACCAGAACTGATTTCACAATCCTCATCAGATTAACTCAAAGGCTCATGCATTCGTTTCCGTGGGAAACTCAACAGGCCAATTATTTGCTGATTCAGCTGGGAACCTGTTTGTGCCTATTGGAACAAGTTATTGGGCGGCGCGTATCGGATTGTGATAACCCCTCCCTCTTCAAAAATCTACGCCTCGTAGATCCTTTGATGATCTTGAGGCCAAGACGTTGGTTGTGGAAGGGAATGAGATTTTTGGGAAACTGGGCTTTGCATGTATCTTTCCTCAGATGGTAAGAACAACACAACGAATGCCACACCAATGAGGATTTAAACTTCTGTAAAAATAGAGATTTTAAATTGTTGGGATAAGTAACCTATGCGTTCTACATATGTTCCAAACGCTGAGTTCATGCACATATCTCAAGTTGATACTGTGGTTGCGGTTTGTGATGTTCATCAATGCCAGAGGAAGGGCTTGTAGTGTTGTAGCCGTAGAGCTCGAAAAAGTCCCCCCCTACAATTCGATCGTCTCGTTATATATCTGAATTATATATGTATGTACCTGTAAGAAGCTTTGAAATATTGTCAGAAATTAAATCGCCGTTAAAATTGGTGACAAAAATGGTGTCGTCTTTAAGGAGTTCCAGGACCTCCTCGGTACTTGTTTGGAAGGTGCAGGTCGTGGGTCCACTTTTCAACAGTCTAGCAACGCAGCTTATTTCAGGAATTACTTCTAAGGCCTTATCTTCACATATTATTAAGTTATTAAGTGACCCTGTGGCTGATCAGAACTTTTCTGAATTTCAGGTCGATCTACTTCCCCTCTAAAACTGTGGTCGTGTTATCAACAAGTTATACTCGTCCACTCCTATCTTTGGCATTGAAATAACGTACAACAGCATTGAGCCATTGGTACGGGTGTGCCGTACTCAATTGCTTCTATTTCCTCAGCGTACGGTAGAGTTGCTAGTTCATTGATAACCGTGTTTACCTCTTCTGTATCAAGGAGATTTGTATTAATCAGGCCGCTTTTCACAATTTGGCAAGCCCGAACGATTTCATTTACTTCTTCTTTGATGAGTAGAATCACGTCCAAAATATCCTGCTCAAATCTTCGAGCAATCACATCCTTAAAACCGTTATCGTATCTCCCAATTACCAGATTGTTTTCTGTGTAATTTCACGCGTGATACTAAAGAGCTTTTCGTAAATCTTATATTGGTGGTTACTATTTTCAATCATGGATTTCTCACTCCGAAGGATTTCGCTTCAGTCTGAAGCATCGGGGCTACCAGCCACCCATTTCCAAGCAGATCCCAACCAATTAATGGATCTTGCTCTTCTCATTGGCTTACCTTTGAGTGACTGAAGACGGCGCTTTACCTATGATAATTGGAACTCTATCATGTGCCATCTGTTTTCGTCTTAAATATTCCCGCTTATGGCGTTGGACACCCCATCTAGCAGATGCTCGAGTTGCTCTAGGTCAATGGCATGCACCAACTTGAAACTGCCATCAACGATCCAACCCTTGCCCTCATTAAGAGAGACTATAGGTGCCTTGTAATTGAAGATCTGGAATCCCCAGGTCGCCGCTAAAGAGGTTAATCTGTGGGATATGCAAATATTTTTCTTCCTATACATGTGGTTATCTAAGCATGTTTGTCGCGACCTTACTATATAAGTGGAAATTAAAACATTTCAATAAGGACAACAGCAAAAATTTTCTTTGTATCTGCAACATTTTTTATTTGTATTACAGTTTGCATTCAAATTTATATTAAAAATATCTAAGGCTAATCTTAATCTGGTTCCTGTAATTGGACTTTTAATTATTACTACTATTATTACTATATTACTATATAACCATATACTATTTGGTTACATGTGCATTCTGCGTATATCGTGTGTGAGTGCATACACCCCCTCTTATTCGTTAATTTTTTTTTATATATTTAACTTTACTTTAGAATCCGCGCATGTATCTATAACGTTTATATTCTTTAATTTTGTTAATATGAGCTTTGTGAATCCTGCGTCCACTTGCCGTGAGTACTGTCACTTTATTATCTTTTGATATAAATTCTTTTTGGTATAGTGTTTACTCTTACATTTAATTTTCTTGCAGGCTGTATAGGTTATTTCACCTTTTTCATATTTTTTGGTGAATGTTTCTTTACATTGTGACGCCTGTTATTAGCTTTTTATTTCTGCGCGCAACTCGTGGTTTACCTTGGCGCGAAAGTTCATTAAACCTTGGTAGTTAACTCTGGAGCTTCTGTTGAAGAAAATGTCAGATGGTTTCCTTCCAGTCACGGAATGTACGGTTTTATTGTGTCTGTCGACGACTATATTGTGGAGTTCCTTGGTTTTCAAGTCTTTGTATTCCGCCTTCAGACATCGGTATATTTCCAGGATTGTCGAATGTAATCGCTCTACTTGGCCATTAACTTCACTGCTTTGAACGGGAGTTATATAGAGTTCTATGCCCAACATTTTGATGAAGTTCAGAATGATTGGACTCAGAATACTACGTTCATTGTCCGTTACCAGTATTTTAGGAACGGTGAAGTACTGGATGATTTTCGTTATTTTGTTTTGTCTTTATTTTATTGATATCTCACAAGGATACGATGGTACAGGAGTTGCACGAAGTTCCGGATTTGTTGGATGCCTGTCGTATTGAATCGCAAGGGAAATTTCACATGTCTTAGTATATTTGTTGATAAGACTGTTTATTTTCGGAAAATAATATCGCTCAAGCAGCTGTTCCTTATTCTCTCTCGCATTTCTATGGACTCTTTTATGCTCCTCCATAATAAGATGTAGAATTCTTTCGTCATTTGTTATATCTTCTACCGCCCTCTGCATATTGCTAAAGTTTTCTAGATAAGCCTCTTGTGACATGCCTAAGTATGCCTCTGGAATTTTAATACCGTTGATAACGCTCGGCCTAAGCTTCTTCGTCAGAATTTCCGTAAGCTTACCCTTATCCAGGTTTGCCAGGGAAATGTAGTGGCAGGAAAACCCTGGATGTGGTTCCTTACAGATCTCTAGGCCCTCAGAAGCCCTGACTATTATCTAATTTCGGCATACATTCAAAGAAATCCCGACATGAGGTATGAGATTCGAACCATCCTGCGCTGCGCTGTGGACAGTCTCGGTGGCGGTGTCTGTCGAGCCTTCGCTTTCGCTAGCCGATTCCGTACTGGCCTCGGGTCTCACTGTACTACATGCAGTGTTAGTCGATGAATTTCTAGTTGCTGTGTCAGTAGTTGAACCTTTATATGCTCTTCTTGAATCTCGTGCCGTCCCAGATGGTATTGACCCGGACAGATGATTCACTTCTGTCTTTAATCGGGAGAGGGCGTCGGCTACTAAGTCTGGTTTACCTGCTTTGTAAACCAACTCGTAGTTGCACTCCTCTATACGGGCTTTCCACCTCTTTTATTTGGCTTTAAAGTTCCTCTTACCAAGAGCAAAAGCAAGCGGCTTATGGTCGGTAAAAATTCTTATCTTTTTCGCTCCGTATACGTGCGAACGCAAATTGTCCAGAGCCCAGCCTATGGCCAACATCTCTTTTCCATTCGTAGCGTAATTTTCCTCGGTTTTATTGAGGAATAATCCCCATGTAACCAACGCTGCGAATATGTCAGAGTAATTAAATCTTGGGAAATTTTAGCCAAAACATCCTCATTACGTTTTTATGAACTTGCATTGAAGTTTACCCATTATGCCATGAATTTTTGAAGGCAGTTTTCAATCACTGACGCTTAAACTCTTTTCCTAAAAGCATTTTTTAAATTGCAACCAACACGTAGTATGGTCAAGTCACGATCACTGATCTTCTATTTTGTTTTACGATTGATGAGTCTATCAAGCAAAGATCATTCATGGTAGAGTCATTATTCTGCTGATCATCTCTATTGATCGTATTCACTCAAATATCGTATGCCTTGTAGTTTCTAGCTATAATAAAACTGTTTCAAGAACTGTTCACTGCTTGCACAAAAAAAAAGCCGAAACTACCGCCAATGATCGGCATTTAAAAAATCTTCAAAGGAAAATCCTAGAAAACTCTAGAAATGTCACCGCCTCCTAAAATTCCAGACTCTTTCCTCAACTTGGCAAAATCATTTTATGAAGATCACTTCAAGTCCCAAAAAATCCTCGCACGATCACTTATCGCAGTATCAAAATTCACTTAATATTTTAATAAAAAAAAATAAAATTACAACTAAAGTACGCAGAAGTCATAAAACACGTTCGCATAAAAGGTGCGTCCACGATCGTTAGCAAATTTAATCCTTGACAAAAGGTGAATATACATAGAAAAACCCTTAATCCCAGGTATACAAAGGACGTCGCATTAGCGGATTGGCGCAAGTGTTACACATTTCACCCTGTAAAAGATCATCTGCAATATTTTTTGATGTATGCAAACATCCGCTAATCCGTTTCTTACCCAATTAACAGGTATGCAAATTAGTTTCTCTCTGTGACACTTCGATCATGGTGATCGCCGAGGATCACGTACCTGTCTGTGAGATGTCGCGTTAGTATAAAAATCCTTTCCGCATCCATCACCAAATTAGTTACTCAGTAATTATTGTAGACAGTGAATCTCACCAGTTCGCGATTTTCAATATTTAGAAATCGTTTCATTTCCAAGTCCTTAGTGTTTTCTTTAAAGTTTGTAAAGTTATCGTTGTAATACAATGTCTTTTGAAACAACTTCACCACGCGTTGTCAACACCAACTCATTCCATGAGGAGGATCTTAAAACGTTCCTTGAGTGTTCCGAGAGAATTCAACAATGTGAAAGACGACAACGTTTTGAACGTCCGAAGACAGCTCTCAAAACCAGAGAGGAGATCTTCGAAACCAGCTCGATTACCGAGGAAGACATTTTGAGGTACAATGAAATTGATGTTACACAAAAATCTTACTCCGCCAGTGTTGAGGATCTATTGAGATATTTCGAGGAAGATGTTGAAGTAGATAGTGATCCCCACTCTGAGGTACGATCACCAAGAATAATGTCCCCCAAAGGTGAAGTGATCGAAGAAAAATCTATTCGACCTAGCGAGGTCAAACAAAGAGAGATGATACCTGTTAAAATGCGTCGCGATGAAGATATGAAAAGTGGAATCATCGAGAATGTTATCAAAAGCTACGGAGCCGGTCGAAATATCATAAATAGTGGCATGGTAACCAAAGAAAGTGGCCTTAAATCAAAGCCCAGATTACCTTTAAGTGAAATTTAAACAAGTGATCTTAAGTTCATTTATTTTGAACCGAACAACTTTAAGCCAAAAGAAGGTGATGTTTGCCTAAAGCCTAGTGAACTCAAAGTTAAAATGTGACAAACAAGTGATATCAAAAGCGACACTGTTTCAACAGCGGGCGGAAACCGTATTCCAGGAAATAAACCTCGCTCTAGGTTTGTGAACTGAGTGATCTTGATAAATTTAGTAACATGTTGAGTGAATCCGAGCCCTACTGCCCTCAGCCACTTTCCAGAGCACTAGCACGATCACCATCGCAATCATTAAATGATCATGTACAAAGGGATCGTGAACTAAATGTTCCTCAAGTGAAATCTCCACAAGGAGATAGTGATCGCGAAGCAAATATACTAGAAGAAGATTATCCTCCAAACCGTGTACAACCACGCAATAACTTTAACAGACGCTTCTTAAAAAGCGATCATGCCAACTATCGCGTATTAGAAGCTGTTCGCCTCTAGCCAGTTAATAGTCAAAACAAGCCTCCAAATCTAAAATTGCATAGTAATGTAACTGCTAAAGAAAGGAATGGGAACAAAGATATTTCCAGATAATGCAAGGTGATCGTAAACCTACAAATGCCACACGGAACGAAATTAGCCCAAGCGACTTGAATCTTACTCCGAAACAATGGGAGGAGAGATACTTTCAGATTATGCAGAACGATCTTAAGCCTAGCGCTCCATCGAAACCAAAGCGATCGCAGATTCCCGTTAAGCTCGAGCAATGAACTTTCTCCGGAACCGAAACCGCCACAACTAATGGCTAGAACTAGGAGTTTAATTAAACGAGCTCCAATACCGAGTCCACGACTAAGTAAACGTTCGCCAAACGAAGAAGCTGCTTGCCTGGTTTCTGAAGAAGTCAACTCTCTGTCAAGGATAAAGTATTGCTCTACAACAAATTTATGCGAGAGATGACCAGAGGAAACCCTGAATTCTCCAGGAATCATTGCAAAGTCAAACCGGCACCAGTTAATAAATCGCCTCCTGCCAATTGTGATGTTATCACTAAAAAGCAAGAATCTGTCAAATCTCTAGCCAAGGAACTAGAGGCAAGGATGGCGTTTCCAAAACATACTCCCTCTGAATCGGCTCCGGTAATTCCTCTTACCAAGAGCAAAAGCAAGCGGCTTATGGTCGGTAAAAATTCTTATCTTTTTCGCTCCGTATACGTACGAACGCAAATTGTCCAGAGCCCAGCCTGTGGTCAACATCTTTTTTCCATTCGTAGCGTAATTTTCCTCGGTTTTATTGAGGGATCTTGAGATCTTTGCTTGTCCTGTCCCGATATATCTTGCGACAAAACAGCACCAACTGCGTTATTTGAAGCATTCGTGGTCAGGTTAAATGCTCTTTCGAAGTCAGGGAAAGCGAGAATCTCCGATGATATAAGTTAAGCCTTGAGCTCGTTAAAAGCTTGTAATGCATCTGCATTCAATTCAATTTGGATTTGTTTTGATTGGCTTGCTTTAAGTTGGGCATTTTCGCCTCTTGTAAGGTTCGTAAGGGATTTTGACACCGTCAGTCCCAAGGGGCTTTTCAGATTCTTAACATTCTCCGGGGGTAATATTTTTTGTATGGCCCCAACCTTCTTGGGATCTGCTCGAATTCCATCGGGGGTGATGACGTATTCCAAAAATTGGACCTCTGTTTCCAAGAAGTGAGCCTTTTGCAGATTAACCTTTAAATTTACCTCTTGTAATCGGGAAGGAATAGTTTCTATGTTCCTTAGCATATCGTCCATATCACTCCCAAAGATGACTATATCGTCGATATACACGTAGCATATTCTCCCCATGAACTCCTTAAGCACGTCGTCTTAAAAATATTACGATTAATGATGGCTCATAGCCCTTTCAGTGTGTCGTCACCGATAATGCCATCGACCAATTTTAGACCTGGGAGCACATAGAAGGTTAATTGCAAGTTGATTCCGACTCCCTCAACCCTGCGATATATGTGGACCGATAAAATTCTTGTTAGCCTCCGTGTCCACAAGGAAGCTTAGCACTATACCGTTCTTAAGGATGTAATCTATGTATGGAACGCTAGATAAGCGTCCTTCATAAAATCTACCTCATCTTCATAGTTTGCCTCAGCTACTTCGTGGTAGATTTCGGGTGATGGCTCTTGGTGTCCCTCATTGTCCCCTTCTAACGCTTCATCACGTTTCTCTAATGACACTTCTTGATCCGTCTGCAGGTTGTACAACTTTTGTTGCTCTTGAGAGGAGTCCCGTGAAAGTGAAAAGTTCTCGGAGTGTTCCTGCCTTTTGAAAGGGTTGTTTTGAGGCCTATTCATACAGTTCACCTGTTTAGTCTGAATCGAGTGGTCAACTTCCATCTTCGGATGAGGTTTTGGACCAGTCGGCCTAGGGGGTGTGTAAGACTTGGGAACAGAATTAGGACGGTTGGGGAAGTTAGAACTATGTGGTTTTGGGTGGTTTCTAAATTGAAGGCCCGTTTTCCCGTCTGAAAGACTGGGCTGTTATTGTATTTTTTGCATTGCTGACATGAATTGAATGGTTACGGAAATTGAGATTCTGAACCTCCAGATACTTCTTCAGGAAGGGTTTTGGGTTTTCGACGATGAGCATCCTAGACAAGTCACCGTTAAGGCCTCTTATGAAAACATCCAGCTCACAGTTGCGGTAAGTCTCTACCATTGCACCGACAGTTTCCTGTGAATAAGATTCCGTTTTTATCTTAACCACCACGGTACTTCACCGTGGCGTAAAATTCGTCCAATCTCGACCCCCTCTGTGAGAGTTGGTTGAGATGTTGTAGAAAATAAGGACTGTATCAGCTCTTCCCCTAATTTTTTGCCGGATGTACTGTAATACTACACGATTATACTGATTATACTGAAGTCCTTCTGTATACCCAATATGTATCCAGGACACATATTGCGTGGGGTTTCCGTCGAAGGTCTGCAGTTTCTTAACGCAATCGGGGAGACGAATTATTTCCTTCAAGTCAGCCTCTGTCCTTAGTCCGCAGAGGCGTAAATTTTCGCGCTCAGAATGTGTACCACGCTCAAATGACTTTAAGCGCTCATCCATTTCCATGAGCTAGATTAAAATAGCATTGACCGCTCCGGTCAACTCCGTTACAGATTTAGTGACTGCGTCCATTTTTATTTAAAAAATATAAACCGTAGTACTAATTTAGAATTTATAAATTCGATAATTTAACTACCTTCAATCTCGGCACGGATTCAATCTATTTTTTTAGTTATTAGATGCAACATATATAGTATTTCTTTTTTTTTTTTCAAATATAATAATATTTAATAATGTGCGGGGTGGCGTACACGTATAAATTTTTTTTAATTCTTGCACAATTTTTTTCAATATGAAAAATTCACCTTACTTTTTACACTTTTAACAACTTTTAACAAATAGATTTCTTTTCTCAAAACTGTTTTTTTATTCCCTTTTTTTGGTTTTATAATTTATTTTTAAACAAATGAATTTTTTTTCCACAGTTCTTATTTTTAATTCTTTCCTTTTTTTATGTAGATTTCTCAATGTTAAATCTTCAACCTTAAACGAATAGATTTATTTTCCTTTTTTATTCTGGCTTAATACCCTTGAATTTTAACCAATGGATGTATTTTTGATTATTATTATTGATCGCAAAATTCGCAATGCACCTGCTTTTATTCTGTAATCTTTTTCGGAATTTCTTATACTTTTTTATTTGATGAAAAGAAAAGATAAATATATTTTCCTTTTTTCCACTCAAGCTTTTATAACTTTTCGAACTGGAGTGCCTTCACTTGCAAAAGGGTAAATAACATTTCCGCTTAACGCAACCGTTAATAAGAAGGACCGCCGGTGATCTAAAAAAAAACGGATACTTAAATATCGGTTTTTTTCTTTTATTTTCTTCACGAGGTTTTGGTTTGAGACTGGCTTAGTGGAAGGATCGGGGTTTTCCCGTTTAGTTGCTGTCGTTAATATTTCAAAGCAACCTACTAATGGCACGATTTTACCTGGCTCGCATATCCCTTAGTCCCTTTGGCAATCTCAGCTGTGTCCCCATGGTTACAGCAGAATGTGGTTATTGCCTTAATTTTTTTTTTTAATATATAACATAAATAGACCAGAAAGGCGGTTGCGCTCCCATGGTTTCAACGCCACACACACCCACAAAGGGGGTGGTCTGATCTATGCACATTTAAGAACAATATTTATATCTTATATCTTGTTTTAAGATAAATTATTTTTCAGAACATTGAAAAAAAGCAAAAATTATTCCGCTCTTAAAACCAGGCAAACCTGCAGATATTACTTGCTATTACAGACCGTTCAGTCTACTTAGCTCATTAGGTAAATGTTTTAAACGAATAATTAAAAAAAAAATAAAAGCACATGCTGAAAGATACAATATACTTCCGGCAGAGCAATTTTGATTTCGTTCCTTCCACAGTTCGGTTCACCAAGTGCATAGAGTAACTAAACATGTAAGAAATAATTTCAATGAAGGGAAAAGCACAGGTATGGTGTTCTAAGACATTGAAAAGGCGTTTGACACCGTTTCGCACAATGCTTTGTTACACAAGCTTTTAACTCTCAATTTCCCAATGTATCTCATAAAGATTGTTGTATTCCAAGCAATTATATTTTACGGTTCTCCAGAGTGGGGTTGATGTGCAACAAGTCACTTTCGTAATCCTGTTCAAACCACTCTTTTCTACACCCTATGTCACATACATATGTTCCTACATCAATCCGTAAAAGTCCTTCTACTCTGGACTTCTTTATTTCAAACATTCCTGACAACTGCACTCAGCCACAAACCCATATTAATCTAGGATCCGACCACCTTCCGGTTTCTTGTAAGCTGAGCAATACACACACTTTTATCAACACTCATACACTTTACAAGTACTATAGGTATTGGAACCTATACAGATCCTATATTAATAACAGGTTTAATCAATGCGAAACATTGCTGAGTTCCATCTGTGATACTGAGCAGGTAGATGTTATTTACGAGCATTTCAACGACGTTATTGTTAGAACCGCTGAAATTTCAATCCAATAAAAAGCACAAAAACTTCATTGCCGGAGAATATTCTTTTGTTAATTATACTAAGAAACTCAGAGCGACGAAAATGTCTTCGATTTCGAATGGATTCCTTCCTTTACAGTACTAAGTTCTTAAACAAAGCTACAAAAGAAGCAATTTCAAGTTTAGGAATACATGATGGAATAATGTACTCTTTCGGGATCAAGTAGGCCAGTTTGGAAAGTAGCGAAAATTCTTAAAAATAATGTTCTAATATTCCTCCTCTAAAGGAATCCAACCGCCTCTTCAGCAGTCCAGAAAGAAAGGCGAATTTACTATCTGATACTTTCTGTGGGAATCACACAGTAGCAGCACACCAAAGTGATGACCGTACTTCTAATGATGTAATGCGTACTAAAGAACTAAAGTCCTGAATTCCCCAGTTTTACAAGGTGAATCTGACTTTGTACCAGAGACTACAGATTAAGAACTAATAAGCACCTTAAAACCAAATAAATCGCCTGGGTTAGACCAAATTAACAATAGGTTGCTAAGATCTATGCCCACTGTCCACCAGTGGCATTAGATACCTTACTTTAATTTTCAACTTCTGCCTAAAGCTATGTTACTTCCCTTTTAAATGGAAAATAGCGCTGATAGTACCCATTGCAAGACCTGGGTGGCCCAGAGAAACTTCTGGCGGTTATAGAAAAATCAGTTTGCTTAATGCTACTAGTAAACTATTCGAAAAAGTCATAAAAGAAAAAATCAATAATCATGTTATAGATAGGAACATTGCACCAGGTTATCAATTTGGTTTTAGAAAGGGGTAAGTTAACACACAAGTTTTACATCATCAGCACATGCGCTGCAAACTTATTGTTTGCACCATCAGCACACGCGCTGCATGGGAAAAGAACCTTATTGCTGAGTAAGGTATTATTGTAGGTAATGTTTCGCTGCACCGGACACAGGTTTAATATTCCCGTCTGGAATATTTTCTCATGCGGTGTCAGCATTTAATAGACTATAAGTAATAGTGTAAGAAAAATTTATATTTAGAATTAAGTGAGTGCCTAATAAAGAGACTTGTGTCTCACATAAAATATTTTTTTAAATCTTATTTCTGTAAATAAGTTTACTGGTTCATCAGTTGTTGTTTTGATTTCTGCTCTGACATTTGTAATAATGGTTTCTTCATCGACTATGGGGCCAAAAAGAGATTTATGTTTCATTAGAACTTTAAGTTTTTCTCTTGTTTCTTCTGAAAGATGTGTATCTCTGATTTCTATGTTATTGACTTGTTTAGACTCTGTTTCCTTGAGTTTAATTTGTATGTTGCGCTTTATGGTCAAAAGGTTATTTTTCCTGTCAATTACGGCTTCGAGTTGTTTGAGGGTGTCATCCCCGATAATTCCATCAAATGTTGTTAGTCCAGGTAAGATAAAAAAATCTAAAATGGTGTTATTTCCAAGGCTCTTGAAGAATTTTACGCTGATTTTTTGGTTTATAATGACTTCTCCTCCGGCAAATTGTATTTTAAAGTTGGTTCTGGTTGGCTTTGCATTAATGGCTAGGTTGGGATTCACAAAATTCTTGTTTGCTCCTGTGTCGATGAGGAATTTAAGCATCTTACCTTTTCTAGTTGCACACTCTATGTAAGGTATGCTTGAGAGGCTTCCGTTGTAAAATTTACTTCCAATGACTCAACTTCAGGCTCTCTGATTTCATATTCTTGGTTCATATTATCTTCATATTTATCTGCATATTCCTGAGGATTTTCCTGAGAATATTCCTCTTCTTTCTGTGTTTCAATGTTAAATAACCTCTGTCGCTTAAGTTGTTGATTTATTGATCCCTGATTTTGTATGTTGTAACTTGTCTGGTTGTAATTTGATTGATCATAGTATCTTTGGTTGTTATTCGGATGATTCGTGTAGTTAACTTGTTTGCTTTGAATGCTTTGATCAGTTTCCATTGGCAATGCTGGCTTAGGTTGTGTAGGTCTAGGTGGTGGAGGATAATTCGTTTGTTGTCTTGCTGGCTGTTGATGAGTGTTTTGATTTTTGTGCTGGATGTTGTACGCTTGATTTCTTTGCTGAAGTGGTATTGATCCTTGAGGAAGTGACAGTTTTGGAAGTTTTTATTTAGGTGCTGGAATTTGGTTAATGGGTATTGTAATTGTATTTTGTGTGTTTCTGTTATGTATTGTCATGTTTCTAAAATTTAAATTTTGAACCTCTAGGCAGGAAGCATAAGCTTCCGGTAGGGTTTGTGGTTTTTGTATTATGAGGATTTTTGAAAGATCTCCATTTAGTCCTCGAATGAAGACATCGAGTGCTCGATTTCTATAACTTTCGATCAGAGCATTGACTGTCTCTAAAGAGTAGTCTTCTGTCTTTATTTTGTTTATTATTAAAGAAAATTGGTGATTGACGTTAGCATAAAATTCGTCAATGCTTCTGTTTCCTTGGTGAAGTATACCCAATTGGTATTCGAGGGTCCTTATGTCTCGTTTGTCCGCGTAGTGGAGGGACAAACATTTCTTGATATCTGACCAATTTTCGTTAAAGATATTGTATGAAATGAGCGCGGTGTCTGCGCTTCCTCTGATTTTCTGCCTTATACTCTGCAATATAGCACGATATATAGGCTTACCTCTTACTATTTCGTAGTCTTTAAGAATATTCTCTACATTCTATATCCAGGATGTATATTGAACAGGATTTTCGTCAAAAGTTTGGAGTTCCTTTACAGAGTCAGGGAGCTTGCTTTTTTCCCTTAACTCTTGCTCATTTCTAGGACACTGTAATGCCATTTATTGGGCAGCATTCGCTTCATTTCGAGATTCTAGCCTTAATAATCTTTGCTCAATGCTTCTGGTCGAAGCAATTTGTGCGTTCAATGCACCGGTCAATTGTGTTAAGGCGTCCTGTATAGCCTCCATGTTTGAATCTTACTTTAAATCTTTTTTTTTTTTAAAAATGTTATAGAATTATGGAATATGAGGTATGGAATATATATATGTAGATATGGAAAATTTAAATTTTATAAGGATATGAACCAATTGTTTTTCTTAAAACTTATTTATTGTATATTTAAAAGTTTGATTGATTTTTGAAATTACACCTTAAATTATTTAATATTTGAATAATATATTAAAGGTTGTTTCTCTAAAGTTTGATTGTTTTGTTTTTTTTTGTAAATAACGCAATTATATTTTTCTGGAATTGATAGTTCTTATAGTTCTAGTAGATTTCCAAAATAATGCACTTCCTTACAATATTAAATAGGAAAGTACGAAATTTAAGATATTTTCTTAATCTAAAAATGAGAATTAAGTAAGGACTTACAATGATGCTATTAAAAACTTCATTGTGTGGGTTCCGGACTTGATTGTGTTTCTTTCCTTGAAGGATGGGACGTCTTGTTCCTTTTTGGCTGAGGGCGTTAGAGTTGCAGTCGGCCTACTAGTGGGACAATCCTCAATCACTGTCTTCTTTGTGCACTGTTCATATGTTAAATGTTCGTACCACGCACTGTTCTTACGGGAAGTGTACGGGAAGTGTACGGGAAGTTACTTTAAAACACTACTTTAGAACACAATTTTGTCCTTGCTGCTCAGGCGCCAGTAAACTTTTTTACAGAAATAAGATTTAAAAAAATATTTTTTGTGAGACACAAGCCTCTTAATTAGGCACTCACTTAATTCTAAATATAAATTTTTCTTACACTATTACTTATAGTCTATTAAATGCTGACACCGCATGAGAAAATATTCCAGACGAGAATATTAAACCTGTGTCCGGTGCAGCGAAACATTACCTACAATAATACCTTACTCAGCAATAAGGTTCTTTTCCCATGCAGCGCGTGTGCTGATGGTGCAAAAATTAAGTTTGCAGCACATGTGCTGATGATGCAAAATATGTGTGTTAACTTCTCCCTCCTCAAAAATCTACGTCTCGTAGATTAGAATCTTAATTGAATGGGTTGAGGGGTGAAGTCATTGATCATTGGTATTATTGGAGGTACTTGTATTTTAACAGAATCTTTCTCTTTTTTACAATTCAATTTAAATATTAAAAATATTAAAATTGTCATAATTAAAATGTAAGGTATAAAATCTGAAATGAATGACATGTTTTTTCCGAATGAAAATTTCTCTATTTTTTTTATATTTTCCTTGTGCAAAAAGTGAAGATACGTATTCTAAATCTAATTTGACATATTTAATTGTTAAATTAGCTTGGATTATAGGTGGGATGACGTGGAAGGTTTTTATTTCTTTATTGGTAAAAGTCTTGTTATCAATTGTTAAGGTTTCATTATTGAATTCTATAAGGAAGGTTCCATTAAGAGTTCGGGTTTCATTTCCATGTCCTAAATTTAGGGAGATCACTCCCTTTTAATCCCGTTAGTCTCCCCACCTCCTCTTGCCAATCTAACCAATAATAAAGGCATTGAACGGCAGAAGCCACAACATCCCCCTTTTCCCGTTACTTCGCCATCTTCCCAATCCCACCATCCAAATATGCATTACCAGTCTGCTTACTCAGGTGAATGATCACGCATACAACGTATGCACACTTTGCACTTCATAGTGCACAATCAGTACACGCCCTTGGAATCAAGTGACAAGCCAAGAGCAAACGAATTCTTTTCCCACGAAATAATCATTACGTTTGCAAAAGTGTAGCTATAAGAGTAGGTAACAAATAATATGTTATTTTAGTTTTAAGTGGAAGTTCGGATACAATAAAGTTTTTTTTTAAAACAAACGGTGTTGGCTTCCATAACTGGCGCAGTCGGTCCTCCGATCAAGGAGAAGTAAATGTAACTCCGTTCAAGGAGAAATAAATAAAAAAGGTGAAAGGATCCATTTAAGGACAAAAACGCCGCTAAAAGTGAAATAAATAAAAAAGGTGAAAAGATCCGTTTAAGGACGAAAACGCCGCTAAAAGTGAAATAAATAAAAAAGGTGATAAGATCCGTTTAAGGACGAAAACGCCGCTAAAAGTGAAGAAATAAATAAAAAAGGTGAAAAGATCCGTTTAAGGACGAAAACGCCGCTAAAAGTGAAATAAATAAAAAAGGTGAAAAGATCCGTTTAAGGACGAAAACGCCGCTAAAAGTGAAAAAATATAAGAACAAGGTGAAAAGATCCGTTTTAAGACGAAAAACGCCACTAAAAGTGAAAAATACAAGTAAGAAAATAAAAAGATAATAAAATTGTGGAACAAAAATAAAAGTGAACAAAAAAAACCAGAGTGAATGCGAACACAAAAATAAAAATAAAATAATAACAATAAATCTAAAAAGTGAGAAGCCCTGGAAAAATTAAGGAAAATCAAACGACAAATCCTACTTGAAGAAAGAAGACATTTAGAAATGGCGACATAGGACCCAGCAGCAGTAAGCCCCCTAGCTTTAAGCATTGACCCAATTAAATATTTAAGTAATTTACCTCCTTACGATGGCAGTAGGAACAATCTTCATGGTTTTATTGACCTAGTAGATAGAATTTTTCCAACTCTTAGTAAATACGACGAGACAAGTCAGCTTATTTTCTTTGACATCATAAAAAGCAAGTTAGTAGGCAAAGCTAGAGAGGCAATTGAAATCAACAACAGTGTCAAGAACTGGCATGAGACAAAGAAAGTATTCTTCCAATACTTCGGGGATAGGAAATCAGTAGAACAGCTTTGCGATGATTTAAGGGGTATACAATTCAAGAAAAACTGTCAGGAATTCTATAACGACATTAAAATAGTCCTTAGACGTCTCAATAATAAAACTAAAATAGATAGAGGTGCCAATAGTTCCGAACTGGAACAAAACTGCAAAGCCGCTTTGAACATTTATATTAGTACATTACCAGAGCCCATGAAGGGACTGCTATATTGTATTAATCCTAGTAACTTAGAAGAGGCGATGCAAATCCTGCACGAGACGGGATATGCATATTACGGTCAGGATAATAGGCAAACTAATTATAAAAATAACAGGCGACAAACAGATAACCAAGAAGGGAGTCACCAATCTCGAGATAATAGCTCAGGAAATTTTAGGAAGAATAACAAACCACAAAATAGCAATGATTTCGGTAATTATAATCAAAGGAGTGCTAATAATAATAACGAATGTAGGGACCAGAAAAGACGAGAAATAATAACAATAGAAATTCCAGAACAAATCAGGGTAATTCTAGGAATAGCGAAGATGCTGTCGAACCAATGGACACTCTTTCAGCTATGAGTAGGCAATTACATAATTTAGAAAAAAACTCAGATTTTCAGGAAGGCAATCCTCCCGAAAATTACCCTATATAGTTGTCAAAACCAACAGCTATGATCTAAGAATACTAATTGACACCGGTTCAGAAACTAGTGTTCTTAGGAAAGGGGTTTGCCACCCTAAATGGCAAATTAAGTTACGAAAACCAGTCTAAATTTTGACTACAAGTACACCATTATATATAAATTCAAAAGTTAGAATTCCCTTATTTAAGGAATTCAAAAAACCGAATAGAACCGCGGAATTTCTGGAATTTAATTTTCACGATACTTTCGATGGTTTACTCGGAAATAACATATTATTGCCATTAGAAGCAATGCTCGATTTCAAGAGTAGGCTTCTTATTATTGATGAAACGAAAATCCCGATATATTTCAGCAAGGCTGAAGAAGAAGTAACAAATGAAGATTACAAAAAACAAATACCAGCTTTGGAAATATATCATACGACCACTTGAATGAGGAAGAGAAAAGGGGAATCACTCGCCTCGTCTCTCAATACTCATCAATTTTCTATCAAGAAGGTAGCGATTTGACGTTCACAAATGCGATTAAGCATCATATAAAAACGTTCAATGAAATACCAATATACACAAAAACATATAGATACCCGGAGGTACACAAAAATGAAGTCAAAAGACAAATAAATGAAATGCTCCAGCAGGGCATTATACGCCCAAGCAAGTCGCCCTACTCGGCACCAATCTGGATCGTTCCAAAAAAGAGGGACGCATCTGGGAAGGAAAAATGGAGAATGGTTATCGACTACAGGAAACTCAACGAAGTCTCAATCGACGACAAATTCCCCATCCCAAACATGGACGACATCTTTGATAAATTGGGAAAATCCAATTATTTCACAACATTGGACCTTGCCAAAGGTTCCACCAGATAGAAATAAATGAAAGCGACATAATGAAAACGGCGTTCTCAACAAGCGACGGCCATTACGAATTTATTCGAATGCCGTTTGGCTTAAAAAACGCACCATCTACTTTTCAGCGTTTAATGAATGACGTTTTGGCAGAATTCATTGGAAAAGTTTGCCTCGTCTACATGGATGACATCATTGTTTTTTCTACTAGTCTTGAGGAACACCTTACATACCTTAAGAAAATTTTTCAAAGAAAGAAAGAAGTCAACCTCAAAGTCCAACTTGACGAAAGTGAGTTTCTGAAAAAGGAGACTGAATTTTTAGGCCATATTGTAACAACCGAAGGCATTAAACCAAACCCTAACAAAATAACGGCCATAAAAAACTATACAATCCCAAAAACAACGAAACAAATCAAATCCTTTTTAGGCATTACTGGGTATTACAGAAAGTTCATTAAGGACTATTCAAAGGTGGCAAAACCTATGACAGCTCTCCTAAAAAAAGATGCAAAAATTGATGTGAATAATCCGGAATATATTGAGAGCTTTGAAAATTTGAAAGCACTTATAACATCAGATCCCATCCTGAAGTACCCAAATTTTAACAAAAAATTCACACTTACAACAGACGCATCCAACCATGCTTTGGGAGCCGTCTTGACACAAGAAAACCATCCAGTAAGCTACGCTAGCCGTACATTAAATGATCACGAGACTAGGTACTCCACCATCGAAAAGGAATTGTTGGCGATTGTATGGGCCACAAAATATTTTAGGCCTTATCTCTATGGCAGGAAGTTTACCATAAGAACAGACCACCGACCATTAGTCTGGCTCAGTTCATTGAAAGAACCAAATGCTAAGCTTCAAAGGTGGAAAATCAAATTAGGAGAGTATACTCGTAACTTCGACATTGAGTATGTAAAAGGTAAAGACAACCAAGTTGCGGATGGATTGTCAAGGATAGGAATTCATTACAGCGAAAATGTAATGAATTTGGAAAACCTTAACAAAGTCAACAGAACTACAAGCGCAGAAAACATAAATCTCGACGACCAATCTGTCATTGCCACAATCCATAGTGCTAACGAAGATAGTAGCGAGTATATCCCCATTGTCGAGACACCAGTTAATATTTACAAATCTCAAATCATTCTCAATAACTCAGACTCAATAAATACGCATAAAATATATACAGAATTTGGCAAAAGAAGACTTGTTATAGAATTAAAAGAATTCAAAGAAAATTACGTTTTAGATATTTTGAAAAAATTTATTCCACCTAAAGGAATTGTAGCTATATTTTCAAATTACGACCATTTATTTGCAAAATTTCAGGACACATATATCAAATATTTCACTAAAAATCGATTACTTAAAACAATAAAATGCAGCAAATTTCTAGGCGACATTACTGACGAGGAAAAGTTAGCAAAAGTAATTATAAACACGCATAAGCTTTTGAACCATAGAGGCATTAATGAAACATATGCGGAAATCAAAGACATATATTACGCCCCGAATCTCAAGGACAAAATTCAGAAATTTATAAACAATTGCGAAATATGCAACAAAGCCAAATACGAACGAATTCCAAATAAAATCCCTCTAAAATTAACCGCTACCCCAGAAAAACCTAACCAGATTCTACATATCGACATCTGGTATGCAAATATTAACTTAATATACGTTACGATGATCGACAAATTCACAAAACACGTAACAGTTCAGAAAATAAAACATCGTACATGGATGGCCCTCCTTAAAACCTTACAATGCAGTTTCGCTTCCCTGGGAATTCCTCAGAAAATAGTTGTGGACGGTGAAAGCGGTTTCTCTTCAATTTTAATAAAGGAATGTTTAAAAGAAAATGACGTCGAGCTACACCTTATAATAAAACCGGAAATTCTGACATCGAAAGGTTTCATTCTACGTTGAATGAACATATTCGTACATTTACAGCTGACAAAAGCAACAAAGACACGTTACGCAACAAGGTTTTAAAAGCCGTAACAATTTACAATAGAACGATACATTCGACAACTAAACAAAGACCAATTGACTTTCTTAATGGCACCATTTCTAGCGATGATTATGTTAAAATTATAGAAATAGTTAAGAAAAATAAAGAAAATTACATTAAAAAACATAATAGAAATAGAAACGATATAGATTTTACAGATAGTCAGGAACACATATATTTAAAAAATAGAGATAAGAATAAACTTAAACCAATACATAAGAAAACAGACCTAGATATTTTAGATAAAGACCACGTTATAGATGAAAAAGGTAGCAAGTTTTACAAGACGCAAATTAAGAGCAAATACAAATACGAAAATTCAGATTAACAATATATATAATATTTCAGAAAATATTTTTAATTTACATTACAATGACCATCATACATGGTCAAAAAAATTGACGTACAAGACTTGAGTAATGGACAAGGATACGTGACGATAAGGGACGAACAGCTCAAAGTAATAAAAGGATACACGAAACTACTTCACTGTGTTAACCTAACATCATGGACTGAAAATTTAGACATTATTGAACATAACATTGACAAATTAAATAATAAAAATGAATACCCGACCTTAATGCATAGCTTTAAACTTTTAGCACAGGAGATAGAAAACATTTCGTATAGGAATAGGTATAAAGTCAGAAGGGGACTAGTCAAAATTGTCGGGAAAGGTTTAGGTTTAGGTGGTAGGAACAATGGACTATGACGACGAACAAGAAATAAGAAAAAGTCTAGAAGTCAACGAAAGAAGACGTCATAACTTAATCAATGGACTAAACGAACAAATCTACATTAATTACCATTTCGATGGAGCTATAGAAAACATTACGAGACATATTAACAGACAGCAATTAGAAATCAAAGGACAGTTACAAAATTTATGCAAGCAATCAACAGAGAGTTCTCAGAAATCGCACATATGCAGCAGGTATTTCAAATACAATATGACATACAGCTCCTAAAGGAACAGGTAGGAAAAGTCAAAGAAAATTTGCTGGCAAGCCAATTAGGAATTTTAGGAAGAGATCTATTACCGCCAGAAGAAATTAAGAAATTTAATATAACAATTATGAAATTAACAAATATAAAGAGTTCTGTTATAATATACGATAGTGAAATAATATTCGTTGTACTGATACCCCAATACTCAAATGTAAAATTTTACAGAATAATAATAGAACCAATACGAAACAAAAATAAACTAGAACTTATCTCGCCCTTCAACACATTTATAACAAATAATGAAAATAATTACCAAGATGTAAATGGAACAATTCATATTAAGAATTTAAAACCATTAAAAGACAGTTGTATTTCAAATCTGTTCAAGCAAAATGCGTCATGTAGCTTTAAGGAAAGCAAAGATGTAGTAATTAAACAGTTAAGTAATAATATTATAATAACCAAAAATATTCCATATACACACTTAAAACATAATTGTCATAAATTTAGCATAAGTCTCATAGGCAATAATATAATAAGATTTGAAAATTGTGAAATTGTAATAAATAGCATTAAGTATGAGAATTTTATAACGTATAATAATTTTATTATACCAAATTTTAATAATGTAACAATTGAAAATATTGCGGTAAATGTTTCCACACAAGAATTACATATAAAAAATGTAGAAAACAGAAAATTAATAGAAGAATTAAAAAACGGAAAAACAATTTATGAATATGCAAACTCTGTAACAATATTTATAATCATAATTGCAATCGTAATCATTATTTTTAAAGGGAAAAATAAAGATCACACAAATGTTAAAATAAAAGTTCAGAACATTGATTCTTCGGAGCAGAATCGTATGCGGGGAGGAGTTACGTCTCAGAGATCACTACCTTTTAATCCCGTTAGTCTCCCCACCTCCTCTTGCCAATGTAACCAATAATAAAGGCATTGAACGGCAGAAGCCACCACATCCCCCTTTTCCCGTTACTTCGCCATCTTCCCAATCCCACCATCCAAATATGCATTACCAGTCTGCTTACTCAGGTGAATGATCACGCATACAACGTATGCACACTTTGCACTCCATAGTGCACAATCAGTACACGCGCTTGGAATCAAGTGACAAGCCAAGAGCAGACGAATTCTTTTCCCACGAAATAATCATTACGTTTGCAAAAGTGTAGCTATAAGAGTAGGTAACAAATAATATGTTAGTTTAGTTTTAAGTGGAAGTTCGGATACAATAAAGTTTTTTTTTAAAACAAACGGTGTTTGCTTCCATAACTCGACAATCTGCGAAGAAAACCAATTTGAAAAGCTTACGTCTGACCATTGCATCACCCAGCTATTAAGAGGAAAAAATGCTGGATGCGATCATCAGTTCCACAGTAAACCAATAATCGAACTTCTCACAAGCAACACTCTTTTTTTTGACAAATTTCAAGGGAAATTTAGGACATGGAAATGAAACCCGAACTCTTAATGGAACCTTCCTTATAGAATTCAATAATGAAACCTTAACAATTGATAACGAGACTTTTACCAATAAAGAAATAAAAACCTTCCACGTCATCCCACCTATAATCCAAGCTAATTTAACAATTAAAGATGTCAAATTAGATTTAGAATATCTTCACTTTTTGCACAAGGAAAATATAAAAAAAATAGAGAAATTTTCATTCGGAAAAAACATGTCATTCATTTCAGATTTTATACCTTACATTTTAATTATGACAATTTTAATATTTTTAATATTTAAATTGAATTGTAAAAAAGAGAAAGATTCTGTTAAAATACAAGTACCTCCAATAATACCAATGATCAATGACTTCACCCCTCAACCCATTCAATTAAGATTCTAATCTACGAGACGTAGATTTTTGAGGAGGGAGAAGTTAACACACATATTTTGCATCATCAGCACATGTGCTGCAAACTTAATTTTTGCACCATCAGCACACGCGCTGCATGGGAAAAGAACCTTATTGCTGAGTAAGGTATTATTGTAGGTAATGTTTCGCTGCACCGGACACAGGTTTAATATTCCCGTCTGGAATATTTTCTCATGCGGTGTCAGCATTTAATAGACTATTAATAATAGTGTAAGAAAAATTTATATGTAGAATTAAGTGAGTGCCTAATAAAGAGACTTGTGTCTCACAAAAAATATTTTTTTAAATCTTATTTCTGAAAATAAGTTTACTGGCACAATACTTGCCAGAATTAAAAAGCATGTTCGCAACAAATTTAATTTAAAACAGTTAACGGGTCTCGCCCTGTTAGACATCGAAAAAGCATTTGACACGGTATGGCACGATGCGTTAGTCCATAAGCTCTATACGTTTAATTTCCCAATTCACATAACAAAGTTGGTTTAAACTTCCTAACTGGCAGAAGCTTTGTAGTAGTTAGCTTGTAGTTAACAAACATGAGTCAGACATCAGACAAATTGAACACGAAGTTCCCCAGGGATCTGTTCTGGGACCTGTTCTGTTCAATGTATATATGTCAGACATACCAAATTTAGACAGAAATGTCCAAATAGCAATTTTTGCAGATGACACTGCTATTTTTGCTCAATCTTCTTTGACGTCTACAATCATCTCCAAGCAGCCTTCTCTAAATTCGAACAATATTGCTTAAGATGGAATATCAAGCCTCCTAAGACACTAGCTATTTGGTTCACTAGGCGCAAGAAAGAGTGTTACCTTTCAAATAATGTTAAGCTGCGATTACGCTCTACGGAAATAGAGTGGGCAGACAAATGCAGATATCTTGGTCTAACATTAGACAAAAAACTCACTTTCCAGGCTCACATTTCTAACACAATTGACAAAGTCAACATATTGACAAAAGTGTTGTACTCTTTGATTTGCAGGAAATCAAAACTAAGTAGAGCTAACAAATTAATAATATACAAATCAATTATTCAATCCATTATCATGCATTGTGCACCGGTTTGGGGAGATTGTGAGAAAACACACAAATCCAAATTGCAAAGATGTCCAAATAAGTTACTGAAAATGATGCTGAACCTACCATGGCACTTTTCAACTACAAGACTTCATGAGAGACCCAATATAAACTCCATAGATTTTCTTACTACCAGGTAAATAATGCTTTTTAACTTAAATTGTTCTCTCTCTGAAAACGATCTTATAACTTAACTCACACCAAGTTAAGTATAAAAATTGAAAGGCAAATCTTTGATAGACCGACGGGAGACTGCAATATTAGATTAAGTATTACTTAAAGGTTTTTGTTAGTAGTTTTCCCTTATTTATTCATTTAAAGTAATCTTCAATAAATCATTATATATTATATATTATCATATCATAGCTGTAAAGGACCAAGTGTCCTAATTCTCTAAAAATAGTCTTAACATCATGATTGTATCCAAATTTTTCCAACTACTTGAAATAAAAATAAATAGAATAGTCACTTTCGTAAGTTACAAACCATTCAAAATAAAGTTTCGAAAATAATGTTGAATCTTTCGAGGCATTTTTCGACAGAAGAATTGCACCAAATTTGCAATATTGATCTCGTATCGCTAGGACTTTCTAGACTATATGCATTTCTTCTGAGAACGCATTGATAGCAAACCTTGCCAGATAATAAATTATTTACTATTATCATTCAATCATTCACTTACTAATTAATTTATTTATTAACTAGTTTGTTTATTTATTATATAATTGGTTTTGTTGTCTTTTCACTTTGTACTTATTTATTATTCACTTGACTATTTATTATTCACATTCATTTACTAGTCAATTTATTTATTTATTATTTATTTAGTTATTTATTTTAGTTATTATTTATTTTAATTTGTTTTGTGGTTTTTCATTTTGTACTCATTTATTTATTCACATGAATATTTATTACTATCATACAATTGTTAAACAATTTATTTTTTATTTAATTTTTTATTTATTTATTCATTTATTAGTTTGTTTGCCTATTTATTTATTAATTTAATTATTTAATTATTTACTTATTATTATAATAAGGAGGCTTCACCGCCTCCCATCTATGAGTAATGAGTTACAACTATTATAATGAAGGTTTTTCGTAGCTTTTCCTTCTCTGTATTTGTTCTTAATGTCAAGGTAGCCATATACCGCAACTCTGTAACTTGTGCAATATAGGTTAATAGAACTATGTAATATAAATCTGCTACAATAAATATATCTACCTATCTATCTATCACTTGAAGTTGAATTTATCCAAATCAAGGTCATGATTGATTCAGATTGTCATTTTGTAGATAGGTTAAGTGCATCACGCACAACAATTGAAATTCACTTAAAACGTCACTGCCACTGACAGAGGTTCACTGTACATAACTAATCAATATTTGGGATATTAATATCAAACGCAATGAAATATACTAAATATACTAAATATGAACTACTTGAATTTTAAGAGGTTCATACAACACAATGAATCAGTATTTGCAAAATGAAGTTGATCCTTTTTTGAATTGAATCAACAAATAATAAATGAATGATCTACTACAACATCAATCCATAAGTTCTTCATATTGATGCCAAAATCATTTCTCATTATTAATGCTATAAAATTATCTGTCGACTAAAAGAAAACCATGGCTCGTTTGATTAACTTGTTTGTTGTAGGCTTATGGTGAGTAACGGTTTATAAATTTTAAGTTCAGAATTCCCTTCCCAATTTGGTAAAAAGCTAACCTTTTCATTTTATTTTTCCAACGTTCTTCATATCAGAAATTAGCGACATTGTCTCCAACCGTAGTCTGATACGGACAGCGATATTTCGCTTAGAGCTTCTTATTTACCCCTGGTGCAATCGACGTATTCTTTATGAATGCGTATTGGCCTAATTGATATGTCGTTTGATTCTCGTGACGACTATCATAATACTCCTTATATTATGATATAATATATTCTATATTTTTAAGCGCCCTTTCTCTGACATCTTCTTAGCTAACTCGTTATTTACTTAAACCAGTGCTGCTATTGATGGTATTGTTACAGGCAAATTCAATTTTAGCTAAGTGTTTTTCCCAATCACTAGACGGACTCGATTCGTATTCCTTGGCAAGCATAGGTACTAGAATTCGGTTCAGGCGTCCCACCTTTCCATTTGATTGGGGTGAATATGTTTTTATGTGCTTAACATTGTTTTGTTTTATGAAGTCAGCAAATTCTTTTGACGTGAAACAAGTTCCACGGTCCGATATGATTTGATCAGGTCGAGAAGAATTTTTGAAATAAGATGATAAACACTTTATCGCCTCCATACTCTCCATTGTTTTGACAAGATAAGGTTTAACAAACTTGATAAACCCGTTGACAACAAGCAAAACCTGCTTTCTTTTTGCGTTAGAATTCCGCAAAGTCCCAAGGTGATCTATGTGTAAAGTACAAAAGGGAACATTGCCTTTTGGTACAATATATAATGCAAAGTTGCTCCTACTAGCGTGTGGTGAAAAATACATACACTTCAAACATATCTTAATGCAACTTTTGATCTTGCTTTTCATTTTCGGAAACCAGTAGCTTTCGGACAAAACATTGAAAACATTCTTCAACACCTAATAATGGCTTTGTGGTTTGTACGTATGACCTGTTCCTCCATATGTGATGGGACAAAAAAGAGTACTTTGATTTTACATTTCCGATAGATTAGTCCGTCTATCATTTCATACAAATTACTTTCATTCTTTTCTAAGTCAGAAACAATTGGAAGTATCTTAGGGTCATGTTTTTGCGCAGCCGCTAGAAGGAACTCGAAAAATTCATTACCAACGTGCAATATATTGAATGATCGAACCATTTTTCACTTTTCCTATTTTCGACCACATTTAAAGCAGATAATATAACTTTTCTGGGGTTGCATTTTCATAGGTTTGGAAACACTGCGATCAGCTGTTTTCGACTTACTCGAAGGGAAGTAATTTGATTGAGGGAAAGATGTTGAAGCCCTGTTTATTTGATCGGTGTTATTTTCACGATGATTGTTTTTTTTTATTTAGCATATTTCTGCAAAGTGGCTTTTAGTGCATCGAGGCTGTCGGCACAATATTAGATACTTTTATTTTAGAATTTACTATGCCTTTTATTATGAATTGAATAAGATGCTCCTCCTCGACATTACTATGGGGGCTACCTCCTGCATGTAAAGCACAACTTCCTTCCTCGGAGTTCGTTGTAGATGACCGATTTGGTCACAACCTTCTGAAACACATTCTGAAGCGCATGTTTCAATTCCGACCAGCTTCGAATCTTAATGGTTCTGACAAATAACTTGGCGGTACCTTTAAGAAGTCTCTTCCGGTAGATGAATTTCCTACCAAAGCCTTTGGTTAAGGAAGCCGAGGTAAAGATAGATTCGTTAAGGGTACCAGTTGATTCTGGTTCCAAAGTACCTCTCATCACTGAAGCAGCAGGCAAAAGATTGCATTCGAGGTCCGGATGGGTATTTAGCCAAGTGAGCTGGCCGATCAGTGAAGAATTAAATACAATCGACGACCTAAAACCGAGTTGCTAGTGTCCGAAATTGTAGATCGAGTATAAACTCTTTTGCTTTAGTTTCTGGCTGGACTCGCTACGGGCCAGTAACCTGCATCGAACAATTAATATACCTGAGTGAATGCGGTTAGCAGATGCAGATATATAGACGACTTATTTAACTTTTTTCAGTCATATTTTTCTCGCTTTTTTTCGAATTCTACTTCCTTTTTCAGTTTATTTTCTTGAAGCTTTAAATATAGCCAGTCGGTATTGGCTAAGTGTGGTGTCGCCAACCCCACAATCGTTTCAGTCGTCCTCGACTAGCTCCTCCCCAACGTCGTCTGTTTTGCTTCATACTGTGTTATATTGTAATTCCTATTTAAAGCCGTAAGCCCCGGCAGCAAGCGCTCTATACCTAAGTTAGTATGTAATTTAATTATATGCTAATAAATTATAATAATAATAATAATCATAATAATATAATTCCTAATTAGTTGGTAGTCTCGCAAGTTACTCTGCTTACAGAGACATAGGAGCCTCTGCCGAACGATTTTTCATCTAGGTTATATAGTGTTACCAATCATGTATTCGTCCCAATCGCCGCTTTTTTCTGTTTCGACTGCTGATGAGCGTCGTGGCTTAATGAAGTCTGCACTTGTAGAAGTTGTGCGTGGGCCTTCTGTACTTCCCTTTTTGCTAACCTGGTAACGATCATAAGGCGATTCTTTCATCACTTTATATGGTCCCAAAATTTTTTACAAAGTTTGAGTGTAGTCCCAAATTGAGTGCGTTTTTCGGTTACTAAATCCTCGTCGCCTTACTTTTCTGCCGGGTTCCGCTTCTTATTAAAAGTGCTTTGGATTTCCATTTTTTTAAATTTGCGTAATATTTTTCTTAGCTTTAACCCACTCTTCTATGAAAATTCTGAGAAACTCCTCGGTGACTGATTCTGCTTGTGGACAATTATTACCTGTCGTCATCCTTGACTTATTAACAACTGAAGTGGTGTTATCTAAATACTTCTCTACCAGGTTGAGTTAAATCACTGCTGCCACTTTGGGGTGTGTTAATACCATTTAAATGTATGTCTTGCACAAATTTTTGCAATAACTGATATTATAACTCGGTTGATTCCGCCATTCCATTTCCCCTCCGTACACTTGCCGTGATAGTTAGCAATTGTATCTTCTCATTTGTCTGAGGTAGTGCGACTTGGATTTCCAAAAATTGTCTTTTGAATACCTAGTTTTTGGATAACCTCTCCTGTTGTTGTAATTATTACAAGATAGATCTAGGTGTGTTCCGAGAAGCCATCTACAATGCAAGGAATGTAGACATATTTTTTCCCAGTGGCTGATGGAGGACATCTTTCTGATATGCTATTTCGATTTTTGCTGGAAATTCCTTCGGGGTGTAGAAACAAGTCGGACTTCGGTTTAGTTCATCGGCGGGCCGCATTGCTTTTCCACCCCGACGCTATAAGTAATAGTCAAATTCTTGTAATATGAAACTCCAACTTGCGCATCCCGCAGATAGCTCCGAATTGGTATCAAAGAAATGACGGAGAGCGATGACAAGTTGTATCCTTGCTACCATAGGTGTATGGGCATCCCGTGATCTTAAGTCTACACGGCGGGTGTTCACGTAAAACACGAGATGTTATGTAGTAATATACGGGGGGGAAGTCGGTTCGGTGTTTCTGTAGATGCATCTATGTGTAGCTCTGCATCCAAACGTAACGGCTTGTTGAAGCAGATTATTCAAAGATCTTGCCACCATCGTGTAGCCAGGCACAAATTTTCGAAAATATCTACTAACATTTAAAAAGGTTTGCACCATTGTCTCGTCTTCAGTCCCGGAATCCCCATCACCACTTTTGTTTTTGCCTCAGCTGGCATAACCACGTTCTCGATTGTTAATTCCAAGTGATCGGTTTGCCGACAAAGAAACTGGCATTTGACCCATATATTGCAAGATCCAAAATTTAGGACATGTTTTATGTTATCCAGTGCCCCCTTTTCATGTCTGAAAAGGAAAAAAATAAAAATAAAAATTTGGTTTACGTTACGTTGGAGACGTGCATAGTACAAAAATACCTTGTTGAACTTATACTATCCTAATGGAGTACAAGAAATGCATTCTTTATGCTTTCTTCTGCTCCTACGACATGATAGATAGAGCGTTGAAAAACCCTAGCTTCACTGAAGGCATCAATTTGTTTGTCTATTAGTGGCATTGGAAAAAAGATCTCGTATGATCTCTCGGTTGATCTTTTGATAGTCCAGCCCAGTCGCTTCGTACAATTATTCTTATTCGCTAATATAATCAGACTAACGAATTCTGATTATACCATCTTATAACCACCATTTTATCTGCTCGTTCATTATCTTTTTCTCGAGTGGTGCTAATCTTCTTTGGCGTTGGGAAATTTAAGCTTCGTTTTTTAGAATTATTTCCATTTTGACATTGTTTTAACATAGGAACGTAACGTTCAACCAACTTTTTTTTTTCTTATTTATTTGTAGGTGCCAAATCTCGATGACAAGTAAATATTTGGTTTGCCCGAGCTTATGTTTATATTAGGTAATGTTACTAAGCATTATAGATAAGATTTGTTGGTATTCATTATAGATTCAAATTTTAAATAATAATTGAAATAACTTTCATAAAGTTCTTACTATGAACTAATTACTACTAAAGAAAAAATAATAATTACAATAATTTATATATTCTCGTACGTAGGTCAACACATACTCAAAATAAATCTACCTTTATTCATTCATTATTAGCCATACCATATGCTGAAACAATAGCATCTTGAAATTTTATGAGCCTTCATCATCGCGTTATGACTACAGAATATTTCGAAGCCGTATGTTACCAGGGGGATTATGAGGGACTTTACTAGGATAAGTTAAGTTTTAAATGGTGTAAATTGTTTGGAAAGTGTGAGCATTGTCATTAAGGTTTAAGTTCTATTAGACCATTCCACTAAGCTCTTGATTTTCTCAACATATTTGTAGTTGAGCCTGCAAAAAGATTTGATGGAAGGTAGCTTTCATCTAGCTACTGTTTGTTTATGACTAAACAATTTGATTTAAACGGGTTAAGTTTGAGCTGATTTTCGTCTAACAACTAAAGAATTGATTCAAGATCATTATTTAGCTTGGCTACACCGTCTTCAATCATTTTAAATTTACAACTTAAATTAAATAGTATATCTATATCATCTGCATTCATTTGTATTGACGAGTTATTTACATTTAATGGACGGTAGTTTATGTACAAAGTAAATAAAAAGGGACCTAAAATTGATCCTTGTGGAACACCCTGCTGAGATTCTAAGAAGACTGATGCACTAATCCCTATGCTTACCACCTGTTTTCTTTACCTTTAAATGTTCGTACAAGTTGCTTATGATTAACTGTATCAAATGCTTTGAGAAATCTAGCATCCGCAGCGATTCGCAGATCCTCCGTTACCTTAACCAGTGATGTAATACAGTTATGTTGGGAGCAAAATCCAGATTGTGAGCTCTGTACCATTTTATTTTGGTAGAGAAAAGCCGACATTTTATTTTTCTGAAGTTTTTCAAGCACTTTTAATAAAAATGGTAATATTGAAATTGGTTTGTACTCCGCTGGTAAATTTTAAGTTTCCTTTCTTGCCACTTTACAAGCCTGAGGGGATTAAGACAAACAAATTGCTGAATCACAGATGTGTGTTATATATTTTAATAATAAGGTCAAATCATTTTCAGAAAAGTTGGGTGGATTCCATGCAAACTTACAGAATTTGATTTGGCTTCAAGCACCTCAGAGTCGTTTACCCTAATTAAATCAAACATGCTATCATTGTCCAACTCTTCACATTCCGTAGAATAGCCAATTAGAATATCAGACACGGGGGACGTTTGAACTTTGATTGAATCTTCGTTAAACTCATCTGCGTTTATGTTTTTTAGGTCATTTAGTAAAGCGTACAGCTCTTGTAGTTTATACCTTTTCCATATCTTATTTGCAAAACTTCTTCAATTTTTTTAATTGGGGGGTGGCCGTGGTGTAGTGGTACTATCCATCGCTTCTCACTCGGACGGTCAAGGTTCGAATCCTTCTCATGACAAGTTTTTCATTGTGTACTTGGAACTTAGTCAGAAAAATCTGCGTGTGAAGGCATAACACTGACATGTAGATTTGGCTGTTGTAGAGTTTCAAGCACAAAAACAACCGTAGAATTCACAACCTGAATCATTCCGAGTGAAGAAAAACTCTCCGTCCTATTCGGACTCCCACCCCTGGAAAGTCAATATCGAAACCAAACACACCTGAGTTTCAAACCACTACATCACAACAACTTTCCTTTCTCCTCCTTCTATCTTTCCGCCCGCGCCCTGGCGACAGTAAAAGGGTATCATAAAACCCCTTGAGGCGCGCGTAAATTATAAAAAAATTGTTCCATATTAGGTTTGAACCACGGAATATTTTGATTTTACATGATCCACAAATATTTCAAGAAGATTGTCTTCAAGAAAACATATAGAATAGTGTACAGAAGGCATGTATTAAATATCTGTTTCTAAATGTTCGATGTTGATGTTTTTTAAAATCTCTGAAAGTCACAGATGTCTGTTGACTTCTAGGTATTGTAAGATCAAGGGAGGCAAAGGTCATGGCGAGAAAAGCAAGGAGCAGATAATTGGTCATAAATGAGAATATGTCGGTAGTTATTAATTAAAAACATATCTAGTAAGGTACATGCAAAATGGGTAGGTGAATTCGTAAAATGTGTTGGTATCGTTCTATTCATTGGTTTCATAGAAAGCTTGACATGTGTCGCAATAAAATACTTGAAAGCCTCCCTGCAAAGAAGATTACAGTTCAAGTCCACACAGAAAAAAATATTAGAATATGAAGGCGAAAGTTCTTCTAAAATTGTGTATAAAGGGGCTAAATTAATGTTACTGTTTGGGCGATAAATACATCCGATAAGACATTTGTCAAGACCTCTACCCACTTCTATGAAGCAATATGCTATAGGAGTATTATCCAATGATTCTGCAGCGATTCTACCTTGTAAATTGTTTTTCAAGTATATAGCTACTCCACCTTCAATCTTATTTTCTTCAGCTTTTGCCCTAGGACGTTCACTTCTAGTTTTTATTCGCCTTTCACCACGAAAAAGTAGCCAGGAAGCCTATACGGTTCATTTCCAACGTCTTTTTTGAACCATGAGCAAACTACAAGCAAGCTACGAAAATCATCCATCTTGGGGAAGAGACTGCGCATTGAGACGACATACATTAGAACCAATATTCTGCCTGCACAATACATTTAGCATTACACGAAAGTTATTATTCACACCATTAGATTGCGGAGTATTGCTATATGTATGCAGAACTAAGGACTCTTAGAGTTAATAATAAACCACTCGGTTCGAATGACACAGACGCATACTTCATTACCGATAATTTCTCTAGAACAAGTCCTTTTTGAAAAAGCATATACATATTTACGAGAATATAAGGTAAGACAAGTTCAGTTTGCAAGGTCGTTCTGCTTAGATTTATACAAGAACATAAGACTTCAATTTTCAAATTATATTATTATAATATATTATAATATATTATATTATTATAATATATTATTATAAGATAAAGGATTCAATATAACCCGAGCATTATGTAGACGCGTTCTGCGGTCTGCGACATTAGCCAACCCCATAAGCGGAGCAGCAGCGATGCAGTAAAAATGGGAAACTCGTTACGCATAAGTTCGTATAACGAGGATAGGGTTAATAAAAGGATAAGAAGAAGAAAGGATTCAATATAACAAGACAAAGAAAGAAGGAAGTGAAATTTTTATATTGACTTTTTGGTGAAGGTGGTAGTGGAAGCACATCTTGTGATGGATTGCAATAGCTATTATGTTCGCTCTCCAATTGTACGAATGTAAACTTGTCTGCTTCTTGTGTAAGCGGCTGACAGTTGCCCACCTCGTTTAAGGTAAAAAGCTTTCCGTCAGATCATATGGTTGTGTGTGGTCAAACATTCGTACAGATTTACATATTTTGCTGTAAGAATTAAGACCAATATCACGTAAACAAAGTGGTTTCTTCGTTTGTTTATATGTATTGTTGTTTCGTCAGTGGTAATATTTTGTTTCTTTCTGCCACTGTTTTGAACTACACTATAATTGTGGAGTCAGCGTAATTTTTGTTTTTTGGCTTGACTCTAAAGATGTCCCTGAGCTCAATAGTTGAGTTGCAATTAAGGGCAGTGCAAAGTGTTTGAAAAAGTTGTTGAAGGTTTTCATTATCCATAGTTGGGATTCTGCGAAGTACAGCATCAGCACAGATTGTTTCCCGCTCCAAAGAGTCGATTTTTAGATTTAATTGAGTAAAAGAACTTAATTCACTCTGCGTGGGAATGTTTTTTTAATTTCTTTTCTAGTGTCTCTATCTGTTGATTTAGATTTGACATCTCCTCGGTTATTTTCATAAAATGAGTGTTGTAAAATAAAATGCGATTTTTTCGGGATCCAAGTCATCACCTGCCACTTTGAAGGGATCGGTAGGCCATCTTTTTAAGTAGCTGTGTTGAATTGCTACCTTTGATATGGCTATTTTCATTTCACGCAGGTCACTAGGACGGAATTTTTGGTCTACATCGTTCGGGTTGGAAAATTTATTCTTCCCGATAGCGGTATTTGGTTCATCATCACAGCTATAAAGTGTACAGAAACGTTCTGTCCTCAAATCTTCGGCATCGACTGCGACTTTACTACGTTGTTTCCATGTTCGTCCCTATTGGCTTCGATTAGAGGCTTGCTTTTTTACATTTTGATAAAACTTCCAAGTCCCATTCCTGGAGAAGCATCATTCACTTTCCATTTCTCCTGTTTCTTCTTTTTCCTACGAAGAATCTGGTGTTCATCTCTTCTCCTCCACTCGTGAGGCATGCCAGCAACCTTTGTTCTTCTATGCAGCGCTGCTTTGACGTAGCTGCGTGTGTTTGGCGGCATTCGTCGTCAAACCAGGGGTTCTTTTGTGACAGACGAGTAGAACCCAGCACATTAGATTTTTTGGACAAAGAATGGGACGAGAAAACATCAACAACCAACACAGTAATCAGTGACCTTGGCAGATACAAATCGTGCATTTTAGATGAAGTTTTAACAGATCGTTTTATCATCGGTTTACGCAACCAAAAAATCCATCAGTGTCTATTGAATGATGATAGTTGAAATACCGACCCACGTTTGTAAGCAACAGTCGAATAAGAAAAGTCTCGAATAACGGTCAAAGTCAAGTAAAAGATAAAAAACGATGCCACAGATGTGGTCGGGATCATCAAGAGACGAATTATGCAGCAAAGCAGTGGGAATGTTTCTCGTGTGGGAGAATGGGGCATACGTCAGTCGTCTGCCGAAACAACCAGGCAATAAAAGTCATACACAGCGTCAAAGAAGAGCAACAGAAGCAATCAGTGTTCAGCGTTGTTAAAATAAATGGAGTCAACATTCAGATGGAGGTGGATACAGGGGCTACAGAGTCGGTCATGAGTGAAGGGGAGTTCAGAAGAAAATTTATTAATTTTAATTTAGAGAAATCTCACAATAAACTTTGTACAGTTACATGTAGTCTAATAAAAGAAATCGGTACGGTGAAGGTGCGGGTGACGTTTGAAGAAAGAGAGCATAACTTACAGCTAACAATTATCGAAGGCAATAAGCCCTCAAAGTGCATTATGAGTTGTTCTTGGATTGATGTTTTGTACCCTGATTGGAGGAACGTTTTTAGTATGAACCTAGTTCACCAAGTAAGTTGTAGCAAAAATTTATATAACGAGATAACGAGATATTTTGGGGTACGAAGCTGATATCGTGCTTAAAGAGGATCAAACACCGATTTTTCACACCGCGTATAGTGTACCGTACAGGTTAAGAGACATTATAGACAAGGAACTGGAGAGATTGGTGTATGAAGGGATTCTAGTGGCACTTAGGCAAAGTCGTTGGGCCAGCCCAATTGTGCTTGTTCCCAGAGCGAACGGTAGCATTCGCATTTGTGTAGATTGTCGAGTTACCATCAACAAATGTTTTGAGACAGTTCACTACAATTTTCCCAAAATTGAAGACATTTTTGCTCAACTCGCAGCCTGTAAAGTTTTTTGTGTGTTAGATCTAATGGGAGCATATCAGCAGTTGCCAGTTTCAGAAAGTTCTCGTAAACTTCTTGTTATTAATACATTGAAGGGTCTTTTTGCTTACACAAGATTAATTCTTGGAGTTAGTTCTGCTCCAGCTGTTTTTCAGTCGGTAATGGATAGGATTTTAACCGGTTTAAAATATGTGTTTTGCTATCTAGATAATATAATTATAGGCCGAGTTGATGAGAAAGATTGTCGTGCTAAGTTGTATGAGGTACTCAGTCGTTTAAGTCATCATAATGTAAGAATGAATTTAGTAAAGTCAGAGTTTTTACAAAATTGCGTAAAATACCTGGGTCATTCAATTTCACAAAAAGGAGTTCGTCCTAATGAAAAATGTTGCCGAGTTGCAATCTTACCTAGGACTTCTTAATTACTATGGTAGATTTTTGCCAAATTTAGCAACTACTTTGGCCCCGTTGTATAGTTTGCTTAAGAAAAATTCTGTTTTTGTTTGGTCAAGTTTTTGCTCAGAAGCTTTTAAGCAAAGCAATGAGCTCTTGCTTAATAATAATATTCTCGCTTTGTATGATCTCAACCAGCCAATTATAGTCGCTAAGGATGCCAGTCCATATGGTGTGGGTGCGGTCTTGTCGCACGAGATTGAAGGTGTTGAAAAACCAGTGCTTTTTGAATCGAGTAGTTTGAGTCAAGCAGAGCGTAGTTATTCTCAATCGCACAGAGAAGCTCTTGCTATCGTCTTTGCATTGAAACAATTTCATAACTATTTTTATGGCCAAGAATTTGCACTTTATACCGACCATCAAGCCTTAAAGGAAATTTTCAATCCAATGAAAGGCACAGCTTCAGTCTCAGTAGCTCGTCTTCAAAGGTGGTCGATATAGTGTCGGCATAGAGTTTTGGACATTCTTCACGATTACCATGCTGGTATTGTAAGTATGAAAAGATTAGCCAGATCATATGTTTGGTGGCCTTTATGTGATATGGATATTGAAAACAAGGTAAAAGGTTGCGAAGTTTGTGATCAAACTCAGAATGTCGAAAGAGAAACTGTGACAACAAGTTGGCCGGAAACTTCATATCCTTTTCAAAGAGTTCACGTCGATTTTTTTTATTTTAAAGGGAAAAGGTTTTTAATTTTGGTAGATTCCTACAGTAAATTTTGTGAAATCAAAATTATGAATTCATTAAACGTGGATTCTTTAATAAAAGTTTTTAATGAAATTTTTTCGACGTATGGTCCACCTGATAAAATTGTTTCCGATAACGGACCTCCATCCAACTATTTTATTTAAAAAAAATATTGTCAGGGTAAAGGAATTCTGTTAGTGCATTCTCCTCCCTATCACACCGCTTCTAATGGGTTAGCAGAACGCGGTGTACAAAGTGCTAAAAAAGTTCTGAAGCGTTTTTGTCTAGACTATGGTAACGAATTACCAATTCAAGAACAAATTTTTAAGTATTTACAGCACCATATGCTCCTCTACCTCAAAAACGACATCGGAAATGATTTTCTCGTATAAACCGAAAATTATTTTGGGTAGAATTAAGAATGATAATTTGAATTTAAATTATAATTATAGAAATTTCGAATTAGGTATGGATAAAAAATGTAAAAATAATTTTGTTAATAAGGTGGGAGAAGAAGTGATGTATCAGTATTATTTCAAACATTTTTTACGATGGATACCTGCTATAATAGGAGTTTTTGATAAAGTTTTGACCTTAAAATGGTCAAAATAAATTTGACATTTAAGTTGTTAGTATAGCATTGATTTTTCGACTTGTAGCAATAACTAACCCTACACACGATCAATGTTACTTTTCAATATTAATTGAATGAGTCGTCATTCAAGTAATATTGATCGTTTGTGTGCTATTCAATGTTCTTGTCATTGATGAAAACCTTGCTACATTGATGAAAACCAAAGCTGATTTGATTTTCGTCAAATTTCTTTGACATTACATTCATCATTTGTAGGCTAAATCAAAATCACGTGTCAATGTTTTTATTTGGGAAATATATCGCCAAAATAAGTGTTTTATGGAAAGTGAAATCATCTGAATATATACACGAAGATTTGAAACAAAAGTCATATGAGAAATTTCGGGCGAAATTATTAGAAATTGATAAAAACGCCACAGTTGGAACAGTTAAAAACAAAATTAATAGTATGAGAACAAATTTTCGGGCGGAATTAAGGAAAATCAAGAACTCCAAAAAGTCAGGAGCAGGGGAGGATGATATTTACCAGCCATCATTATGGTATTTCAGTGAGTTGCTGTTCTTGACAGATCACAAAATGCCGAGAAGTGGATTGAGCAGCAGAAGTTCAGCTTCCGTTGGTTCTAATTTACCAGATTTGGCGTCAGAAGAAAGTTTAATTTTTTTTTGTGTACAAATAGAAACCACTTTTAAATACCACAAAATTTCAGTTATATGCTGACGTCAGCAGTCCTTCAATTACGCTAGAAACTGAGTAAAGGACACCATTTTCCCGTAAAAGGCGAGCTAAGAATACGGGTGTAGAGCAAGCCCAAGCTGCATTGCAACAAGTTCAAGAAAAATTGAATTCAAATAAAGAAAATGATTGCGTTAGATATGGTAAAAATGTTGCTTGTGAATTAAGGTCCTTGCCGGAAGAAGCCAAAATTTATGTAAAAAAATAATAAACGACGCAATTTTTGAAGCTAAAGTTGGGAGAGCAAAACAAATTTGCATTATATTGGAAGTTGAACAAGAGAGAAACATTCAGCAAGAAATGCAAGATATGAATCCGGACATCCGAATACAACAGTTTCTTTCTAAATGGCAATGAAAGAAGATTAAGAGTTATTTTTATTATAATACGAGGGCGGGTCAATAAGTCCGTGACTTTTGGATTAAAACACAGATTTTTTGATAAAAAAATAATTTTATTTTTCAACGTAGTCTCCCTTGAGCTCTATACACTTTGTCCAACGCTTCTCCAATTTTTTTATCCCTTCCAAAAAAAAAAGATTTGTCGAGGTCCTCAAAATAGGCCTTAGTTTGCGAGATGACTTCATCATTGGAGTCAAATCTTTTTCCACCAAGCCATTTCTTCAGGTTTGGGAACAAGAAGTAGTCGCTCGGAGCCAAATCTGGAGAATAGGGTGGATGAGGGAGCAATTCATAGCTCCAACCACTGAGCCATGCGAGATCCCTACGGCTTCCACAATCCCTCGCACTTTCAATCTTCGGTCGGCCAACACCATATCGTGAATTTTTTCGATTGTTTCGGGTGTAGATACCTCAACTGGGCGTCCACGACGTTCGGCATCTTCAGTGCTTGTACGGCCACAACGAAACTCAGTAAACCACTTTTTTACCATTGAAATCGATGGTGCAGAGTCCCCATAGTATTTATCAAGCTTAGCCTTGGTCTCGGTAATGGTTTTTTTTTGCAAGAAATAATGCTTAATAAGCACACGAAATTCACTTTTTTCCATTTTCTCCTCAAATTAGTGAGTAGTCTGATAAAAATAGCTGTCAAACACAAACTAACTGACGCAGCAAGTTTAAATTTTGACAGGAGTCAACTGACAGATGCCTGTTGACAGGAGCAGTGTTGCTGTTTCAGTAAAGAGGTCAGAAATTCAAAAAGTCACGGACTTATTGACCCGCCCTCGTATGAATTGAATTATTTCAATTGAGTTAATTATTTCTTGTTTGAATAAAATACTGTAAAATTGGTCTAGAACAGTTTTTCCTTCCAAGCCAACCCGTCGGTTATGTGTACCGTCCTGTGCAGATCCGTCAATGTAGTTCTGAGGTAGTTGTGCAATGCACAGCTTGCTAAAGCGACATAGTCGATGGCTTCCAAGGACAAATTAATATTTGTATGGAAAACCCTGAATCGCGACGAGGGAATGCTAAATGCGTTTTCTACAACTTGTCGTGCACCCGAAAGTTTTTTATTAAAATATTTCCTTTCTACATTTAAATCTTGTCTTGAAAACTGTTTAATCATATCTTTCCGAAGCCGAAACGCTTCGTCGCTAATAAGTACGTAAGGAATTGTAAAATCGTAATTGTTAGGACTCTTCGGTGGTGGTATTTTAAGACGATTATTAACAAGATCCACATAAAAATCTATATACTCTATTACTCCTCCGCCGGAAACTCTGCCATTAATTCCAACAATGCAGTATATAAATTCGTATTGAGCATTTACAAAAGCCAATAGGACAATGCTTTAGTATCCTTTATAATTATAAAAATGGGATCCACTATTTACAGGATGCACAATTGAAATGTGTTTGCCGTCCACAATTAGGGAAATCCCATTTGTAATAAAAATGGCGAGCGATTTCTTTCCACTCTTCTTCAGATCTTGGAAACTGTGAAATAAATAAATGATCCATGTTGTTTATTTTACTTTTATTTTATGTATATGCAGTACTTTTAGCTCACCTTTATGTAATCGTCTTTTAAGACATTATATATTGCATGGCACGTCTCTGGAATTATAGAGGATAACGATTGGGTGGAGATTCTTGTTGAAAATTTGAGGTCTTCAAAACTCCTCCACTCCCTCATCACCAGCTGCCAGGAAATACAAATTATTGTCCATTCTCGTTGACAAATATGAAACGACTAAACAGAATTTACGCAAAAATATTCACAATGTTCATTGATACGCGTGGTGGCGATTTTTCATCAATGTTACTTGGCAAAAAAACACGTCAATAATACTTGTTAAGTAACATTGATCATGTGTAGAGCGCTATACTCGTGCTTGTAGGAATCATGTATTTGTCAATCTTTCTGACACATGCCAGAAGTTCAGTTATGGGTTTGTTGTTATTTGCAAGGACTTTCTCATTGATGACGGTCGATACAGAAAGCGATTATTTGTTTGCATTCAGCTATAAACATCAGTTTTACCCTCTTTGAATTTAGTATGGCGTTGAGTTTTCAATAACAATAACTGTTAAAAACTGATCTGTTTTGAAAAAAAGAGCTGATCTGGTAAACAGATGAAAAATGAATGAGAAACTATTGAAAGATGTTTAAAGGCTAAAAAAATATTAAGGCAAAAGTTGAAAAGTATTAAGATGCTGGAAAAAGATGCTCAACGCCTTTTGGTCTATTAACCGGACCGCTAATGAAAATAGTTGGAAACTCAACACGAAATACCAATGAGGATAAAATAAATTAAACTAATTTCGAAATAAAAACAAGCACTTCTATAAAAAGGAAATCGTCTCTTGCAGAAATGTCAACTAATGAAGATGAAGCAAGAACAGACGATATGATGAAAACGATCAAATTAAATGAACTACAGCAGTCCAGTCTAAGAAAATAATAAAAAAAATATTTCTTTATAGTAGTATACCAAAAATTCACAAAGATGGTCGATTAATGCAAGTTCAAAGCCAAAAAAACTAACTTTACATATTGGGATGATCCGAACAAGCTAGTTGATAAATCAAAACATTTTATTTCTCTCCAATCAGCAGGTCAAACAAACCATAATAATGAAATCGTTTCCATCATCGAAGAACTGCGATAAAGTAATATAATAGTATTAACCAATTATAGTGCAGTTACATAAGACGCAAACGCACACAATATTTCTACTTTTAATAACTCAAAATGATAATCATGTCTATGAAATGTGAGACTCGTACAGAACGGAGTACGCAAATGAAATAAATCAACTCGAAACTGGTGTCTTTAAGGAAACAGTTAAAATTCCTTGATGAAAAAAGGTTTGACTTATAAAATAAAACAACTTAGAATGTGTAAAACCATATACGGCAACCGCATGGTGTGCAAGTTGGAGGATTTTGAAGTAAGTATGTACATTCTGTACAGGCATATAAAAACAAAAATAAATATATCCTTCACATCACAGGCTTTCGCTCCACTACAATATAGTAACATGAGTAAAGAAATGCTAGATAACTAGATAACAAGGAAGCGCAAACGTTGATTCATTCAGAAAATCGTCACAAGTGTGAATTGAAAAGATTTCTTTTTCTACATAATAAATAATGTTAAGAAATAAGAAATAAATAGTGTTAAAACAAATAATATTCTTTTTTTTATTTATTGTTTGATTTGGTTAACAAAACCTTGAATGTCCTGAAGGATATATTTATTTTTGTTTTTGTATGTCTGTACAGAATGTATATACTTACAAAATCCTCCAACTTGCACACTATGCGGTTGCCGTATTTGGTTTTACACATTCTAAGTTGTTTTATTTTATAAGTCAAACCTATTTTCATCAAGGAATTTTTACTGTTTCCTTAAAGACACCAGTTTCGGGGTGGTTTAATTCATTTGCGTGCTCCGTTCCCTACATCTTACATTTCATAGACATGATTATCATTTTAAGTTATTAAAAGAAGAAAAATTTTGTGCGTTTGCGTCTTATTTAACCGCAATTGATTTATACTACGAGTATTATAGTACTTTCTCTTTGTTAAGAAAAATGTTGAGTATTGGGGCGAAAAGAAAGAATATATAGGTATTCAAATACGGAGTTATATCCGGATCAAGCCGTCCTCTTGATCGCAGCCCCTAGTAAAGCTACTCGTAAGTATCTGTGCCTCCGCAACTTTATTTCGCGCATCCCCTACTACTCCTGTAGATCAGTGTTCGGATTTCGGAGAATGGCGAGTGACATTGTCAGGCCTTATAATTATTTATTTGTTCTGTGTGTTTATGCGGTTTTTAGGTCTTTCCTCCCTCTTGCCTCGGCCGGTTTCGTATCTTTGTTATTGATTGTTGATCTATAATACTGCTGCTCTGACGTTGTTGTTTTTGTTGGTTGATATTGTTTTAAGCCTCCTGATTGGAGCCTCATTGGAGGTTGTCATGTGTCTCAGGCCTCCGCCTACCTGGCTCTGCTGCTCGGTCAGTGCTCCATCGGCTAAGTGCTTGCTTAGAAAAAGGTCAACGTTTATTCACACATTGAACCTGACGCTATATATCGTTGGGATATCTTTAACTACGAAGGCCGTCTCCCTGCATAGCACTGTTGCTCCCTCGTTTGTGCAAAATGAAGTTGTAGCGGTATTTCTTTCGTCATCGCCGTTATACAGTTAACAGAAATGATCTCTCCAAATCTTAAGCATCGAACACGACTCTACTACGATGTTCCCTTCTTCGTCTCTGCAGGCTGCTCGGCGCTTGTGTCCGAGGCATATTTCTTTTAACAGTAGAACTTCCGAATCTCATTCCTGCAGTAGCATCCCTCAATTTCCTTGATAGTGCTTTTCATGCTCTTTCTTTTTTCCTCCTGAGAAGCCGGCGTACGTCTCTCATCTTCTGCTCATGGAGCTCATATTAATAGTATTATTAATGGCCCGAGTCAGTGTTAGCTTCTCGGAACGTTTGGACATCCATAATACTAGAGGAGTGTCTTGCGTACCCCGACCGTAATCTGGTCAATATGATTGAAGGTTGATTGATCAGGAGTTCTCCAAGACTTCTTGTCAATATCGAGATGGGGGAGCCGCGTGCTAGCTTAGACAATGTTTCGTCCCACCGCAAAGTCGATAAGCCTGAATCCGTTATCGGTGGTGGTGTCGTGTAGGATATATTATATTTATATTTATATTTATGTATTTATTTATTTTCTTTTCAAGTTAAGTACAATAACAATATTCATAAGAACTACAGAAAATAAAAGAAATCAATCTTTAACTTAAGCGTTAGTGTGGATTGATTCAGCAAATAATAACTAATTAAAGAGGAAGTTTGATATGGGGCAAAACATCGAAACATCAAATAAAGAAAATTAGAATAAAAAATTCAGTTTATCAATTTAAGAAATTCAAGGTAAATAACGATAAAGAATATGATAAATATGGTGAGGTAATAAATTAATTAACAATTATATATATATATATTTTTTTTTTTATAAGGCAATAACTTGTGCTAATACTGGGATAGCCTGTCAATTTTGAGAAGCGATTCAATATTGCTGTGGTTTATCGTAACTAACCAGTCTTTAACTCTTTTTGAGAAAGAATTTAAATGTGTTATTGTTCTAATAGTAAGAGGTAATTTATTAAACAATAAGGGAGCTGTAACAGTATAGAAATTAGAGAAATGGGTTTTGCGCACATTTGGGACATTGACAAGATGCAGTGTATTTACACGAAGACTATAAAGCTGATTACATCTACTAGGAATGTTTCCACTTCTTTTGAAAAAGTCTTTTAGTAATTTAAAGACATAAAGGTGTTTCAGTGGTAGTATACGTAGTTCTTTAAATAAAGGACAGCTAGAAGAAGTGCGGTTTTTATTACACGTAATTCTGAGAAGATATTTCTGAGCTGTTAGTAGCGGTTTTGAAGAGGTGCTATAAGAACCACCCCAACTTCAAATACCATACTGCAGTTTAGAATGAGCAAGGCCAAAATAGATTGTTTTTAAAACGTTTGTGGAACAATATTGCTTGATGAGATACATTTTACGTGTAACCAGTAGCAAATGCAACTTTATGGTATGTATAGTTATGGAAGCAAACACCGGTTTGTTTTAAAAAAACTTTATTGTATCCGAACTTCCACTTAAAACTAAACTAACATATTATTTGTTACCTACTCTTATAGCTACACTTTTGCAAACGTAATGATTATTTCGTGGGAAAAGAATTCGTCTGCTCTTGGCTTGTCACTTGATTCCAAGCGCGTGTACTGATTGTGCACTATGGAGTGCAAAGTGTGCATACGTTGTATGCGTGATCATTCACCTGAGTAAGCAGACCGGTAATGCATATTTGGATGGTGGGATTGGGAAGATGGCGAAGTAACGGGAAAAGGGGGATGTGGTGGCTTCTGTCGTTCAATGCCTTTATTATTGGTTAGATTGGCAAGAGGAGGTGGGGAGACTAACGGGATTAAAAGGGAGTGATCTCTGAGACGTAACTCCTCCCCGCATACGATTCTGCTCCGAAGAATCAATGTTCTGAACTTTTATTTTAACATTTGTGTGATCTTTATTTTTCCCTTTAAAAATAATGATTACGATTGCAATTATGATTATAAATATTGTTACAGAGTTTGCATATTCATAAATTGTTTTTCCGTTCTTTAATTCTTCTATTAATTTTCTGTTTTCTAAATTTTTTATATGTAATTCTTGTGTGGAAACATTTACTGCAATATTTTCAATTGTTACATTATTTAAATTTGGTATAATAAAATTATCATACGTTATAAAATTCTCATACTTAATGCTATTTATTTCAATTACACAATTTTCAAATCTTATTATATTATTGCCTATGAGACTTATGCTAAATTTATGACAATTATGTTTTAAGTGTGTATATGGAATATTTTTGGTTATTATAATATTATTACTTAACTGTTTAATTACTACATCTTTGCTTTCCTTAAAGCTACATGACGCATTTTGCTTGAACAGATTTGAAATACAACTGTCTTTTAATGGTTTTAAATTCTTAATATGAATTGTTCCATTTACATCTTGGTTATTATTCTCATTATTTGTTATAAATGTGTTGAAGGGCGAAATAAGTTCTAGTTTATTTTTGTTTGGTTCTATTATTATTCTGTAAAATTTTACATTTGAGTATTGGGGTATCAGTACAACGAATATTATTTCACTATCGTATATTATAACAGAACTCTTTATATTTGTTAATTTCATAATTGTTATATTAAATTTCTTAATTTCTTCTGGCAGTAATAGATCTCTTCCTAAAATTCCTAATTGGCTTGCCAGCAAATTTTCTTTGACTTTTCCTACCTGTTCCTTTAGGAGCTGTATGTCATATTGTATTTGAAATACCTGCTGCATATGTGCGATTTCTGAGAACTCTCTGTTGATTGCTTGCATAAATTTTGTAACTGTCCTTTGATTTCTAATTGCTGTCTGTTAATATGTCTTGTAATGTTTTCTATAGCTTCATCGAAATGGTAATTAATGTAGATTTGTTCGTTTAGTCCATTGATTAAGTTATGACGTCTTCTTTCGTTGACTTCTAGACTTTTTCTTATTTCTTGTTCGTCGTCATAGTCCATTGTTCCTACCAGGTATTTTAAACCTTTCCCGACAATATTGACTAGTCCCCTTCTGTCTTTATACCTATTCCTATACGAAATGTTTTCTATCTCCTGTGCTAAAAGTTTAAAGCTATGCATTAGGGTCGGGTATTCATTTTTATTATTTAATTTGTCAATGTTATGTTCAATAATGTCTAAATTTTCAGTCCACGATGTTAGGTTAACACAGTGAAGTAGTTTCGTGTATCCTTTTATTACTTGGAGCTGTTCGTCCCTTATCGTCACGTATCCTTGTCCATTACTCAAGTCTTGTACGTCAATTTTTTGTCCATGTATGATGGTCATTGTAATGTAAATTAAAAATATTTTCTGAAATATTAAATATATTGTTAATCTGAATTTTCGTATTTGTATTTGCGCTTAATTTGCGTCTTGTAAAACTTGCTACCTTTTTCATCTATAACGTGGTCTTTATCTAAAATATCTAGGTCTGTTTTCTTATGTATTGGTTTAAGTTTATTCTTATCTCTATTTTTTAAATATATGTGTTCCTGACTATCTGTAAAATCTATATCGTTTCTATTTCTATTATGTTTTTTAATGTAATTTTCTTTATTTTTCTTAACTATTTCTATAATTTTAACATAATCATCGCTAGAAATGGTGCCATTAAGAAAGTCAATTGGTCTTTGTTTAGTTGTCGAATGTATCGTTCTATTGTAAATTGTTACGGCTTTTAAAACCTTGTTGCGTAACGTGTCTTTGTTGCTTTTGTCAGCTGTAAATGTACGAATATGTTCATTCAACGTAGAATGAAACCTTTCGATGTCAGAATTTCCGGTTTCATTATAAGGTGTAGTAATGTGTAGCTCGACGTCATTTTCTTTTAAAAATTCCTTTATTAAGATTGAAGAGAAACCGCTTTCACCGTCCACAACTATTTTCTGAGGAATTCCCAGGGAAGCGAATCTGCATTGTAAGGTTTTAAGGAGGGCCATCCATGTACGATGTTTTATTTTCTGAACTGTTACGTGTTTTGTGAATTTGTCGATCATCGTAACGTATATTAAGTTAATATTTGCATACCAGATGTCGATATGTAGAATCTGGTTAGGTTTTTCTGGGGTCGCGGTTAATTTTAGAGGGATTTTATTTGGAATTCGTTCGTATTTGGCTTTGTTGCATATTTCGCAATTGTTTATAAATTTCTGGATTTTGTCCTTGAGATTCGGGGCGTAATATATGTCTTTGATTTCCGCATATGTTTCGTTAATGCCTCTATGGTTCAAAAGCTTATGCGTGTTTATAATTACTTTTGCTAACTTTTCCTCGTCAGTAATGTCGCCTAGAAATTTGCTGCATTTTATTGTTTTAGGTAATCGATTTTTAGTGAAATATTTGATATATGTGTCCTGAAATTTTGCAAATAAATGGTCGTAATTTGAAAATATAGCTACAATTCCTTTAGGTGGAATAAATTTTTTCAAAATATCTAAAACGTAATTTTCTTTGAATTCTTTTAATTCTATAACAAGTCTTCTTTTGCCAAATTCTGTATATATTTTATGCGTATTTATTGAGTCTGAGTTATTGAGAATGATTTGAGATTTGTAAATATTAACTGGTGTCTCGACAATGGGGATATACTCGCTACTATCTTCGTTAGCACTATGAATTGTGGCAATGACAGATTGGTCGTCGAGATTTATGTTTTCTGCGCTTGTAGTTCTGTTGACTTTGTTAAGGTTTTCCAAATTCGTTACATTTTCGCTGTAATGAATTCCTATCCTTGACAATCCATCCGCAACTTGGTTGTCTTTACCTTTTACATACTCAAGGTCGAAGTTACGAGTATACTCTCCTAATTTGATTTTCCACCTTTGAAGCTTAGCATTTGGTTCTTTCAATGAACTGAGCCAGACTAATGGTCGGTGGTCTGTTCTTATGGTAAACTTCCTGCCATAGAGATAAGGCCTAAAATATTTTGTGGCCCATACAATCGCCAACAATTCCTTTTCGATGGTGGAGTACCTAGTCTCGTGATCATTTAATGTACGGCTAGCGTAGCTTACTGGATGGTTTTCTTGTGTCAAGACGGCTCCCAAAGCATGGTTGGATGCGTCTGTTGTAAGTGTAAATTTTTTGTTAAAATTTGGGTACTTCAGGATGGGATCTGATGTTATAAGTGCTTTCAAATCTTCAAAGCTCTCAATATATTCGGGATTATTCACATCAATTTTTGCATCTTTTTTTAGGAGGGCTGTCACAGGTTTTGCCACCTTTGAATAGGCCTTAATGAACTTTCTGTAATACCCAGTAATGCCTAAAAAGGATTTGATTTGTTTCGTTGTTTTTGGGATTGTATAGTTTTTTATGGCCGTTATTTTGTTAGGGTTTGGTTTAATGCCTTCGGTTGTTACAATATGGCCTAAAAATTCAGTCTCCTTTTTCAGAAACTCACTTTTGTCAAGTTGGACTTTGAGGTTGACTTCTTTTAATCTTTGAAAAATTTTCTTAAGGTATGTAAGGTGTTCCTCAAGACTAGTAGAAAAAACAATGATGTCATCCATGTAGACGAGGCAAACTTTTCCAATGAATTCTGCCAAAACGTCATTCATTAAACGCTGAAAAGTAGATGGTGCGTTTTTTAAGCCAAACGGCATTCGAATAAATTCGTAATGGCCGTCGCTTGTTGAGAACGCCGTTTTCATTATGTCGCTTTCATTTATTTCTATCTGGTGGAACCTTTGGCAAGGTCCAATGTTGTGAAATAATTGGATTTTCCCAATTTATCAAAGATGTCGTCCATGTTTGGGATGGGGAATTTGTCGTCGATTGAGACTGCGTTGAGTTTCCTGTAGTCGATAATCATTCTCCATTTTTCCTTCCCAGATGCGTCCCTCTTTTTTGGAATGATCCAGATTGGTGCCGAGTAGGGCGACTTGCTTGGGCGTATAATGCCCTGCTGGAGCATTTCATTTATTTGTCTTTTGACTTCATTTTTGTGTACCTCCGGGTATCTATATGTTTTTGTGTATATTGGTATTTCATTGAACGTTTTTATATGATGCTTAATCGCATTTGTGAACGTCAAATCGCTACCTTCTTGATAGAAAATTGATGAGTATTGAGAGACGAGGCGAGTGATTCCCCTTTTCTCTTCCTCATTCAAGTGGTCGATTCTGATTTGTTCAGAGATCGGATCTTTGCTGGTTTCCGTATGATATATTTCCAAAGCTGGTATTTGTTTTTTGTAATCTTCATTTGTTACTTCTTCTTCAGCCTTGCTGAAATATATCGGGATTTTCGTTTCATCAATAATAAGAAGCCTACTCTTGAAATCGAGCATTGCTTCTAATGGCAATAATATGTTATTTCCGAGTAAACCATCGAAAGTATCGTGAAAATTAAATTCCAGAAATTCCGCGGTTCTATTCGGTTTTTTGAATTCCTTAAATAAGGGAATTCTAACTTTTGAATTTATATATAATGGTGTACTTGTAGTCAAAATTTTGACTGGTTTTCGTAACTTAATTTGCCATTTAGGGTGGCAAACCCCTTTCCTAAGAACACTAGTTTCTGAACCGGTGTCAATTAGTATTCTTAGATCATAGCTGTTGGTTTTGACAACTATATAGGGTAATTTTCGGGAGGATTGCCTTCCTGAAAATCCGAGTTTTTTTCTAAATTATGTAATTGCCTACTCATAGCTGAAAGAGTGTCCATTGGTTCGACAGCATCTTCGCTATTCCTAGAATTACCCTGATCTGTTCTGGAATTTCTATTGTTATTATTTCTCGTCTTTTCTGGTCCCTACATTCGTTATTATTATTAGCACTCCTTTGATTATAATTACCGAAATCATTGCTATTTTGTGGTTTGTTATTCTTCCTAAAATTTCCTGAGCTATTATCTCGAGATTGGTGACTCCCTTCTTGGTTATCTGTTTGTCGCCTGTTATTTTTATAATTAGTTTGCCTATAATACTGACCGTAATATGCATATCCCGTCTCGTGCAGGATTTGCATCGCCTCTTCTAAGTTACTAGGATTCCTACAATATAGCAGTGCCTTCATGGGCTCTGGTAATTTACTAATATAAATGTTCAAAGCGGCTTTGCAGTTTTATTCCAGTTCGGAACTATTGGCACCTCTTTCTATTTTAGTTTTATTATTGAGACGTCTAAGGACTATTTTAATGTCGTTATAGAATTCCTGACAGTTTTTCTTGAATTGCATACCCCTTAAATCATCGTAAAGCTGTTCTACTGATTTTCCATCCCCGAAGTATTGGAAGAATACTTTCTTTGTCTCATGCCAGTTCTTGACACTGTTGTTGATTTCAATTGCCTCTCTAGCTTTGCCTACTAACTTGCTTTTTATGATGTCAAAGAAAATAAGCTGACTTGTCTCGTCGTATTTACTAAGAGCTGGAAAAATTCTATCTACTAGGTCAATAAAACTATGAAGATTGTTCCTACTGCCATCGTAAGGAGGTAAATTACTTAAATATTTAATTGGGTCAATGCTTAAAGCTAGGGGCTTACTGCTGCTGGGTCCTATGTCGCCATTTCTAAATGTCTTCTTTCTTCAAGCAGGATTTGTCGTTTGATTTTCCTTAATTTTTCCAGGGCTTCTCACTATTTAGATTTATTGTTATTATTTTATTTTTATTTTTGTGTTCGCATTCACTCTGGTTTTTTTTGTTCACTTTTATTTTTGTTCCACAATTTTATTATCTTTTTATTTTCTTACTTGTATTTTTCACTTTTAGTGGCCTTTTTCGTCTTAAAACGGATCTTTTCACCTTGTTCTTATATTTTTTCACTTTTAGCGGCGTTTTCGTCCTTAAACGGATCTTTTCACCTTTTTTATTTATTTCTTCACTTTTAGCGGCGTTTTCGTCCTTAAACGGATCTTTTCACCTTTTTTATTTATTTCTTCACTTTTAGCGGCGTTTTCGTCCTTAAACGGATCTTATCACCTTTTTTATTTATTTCACTTTTAGCGGCGTTTTTGTCCTTAAACGGATCCTTTCACCTTTTTTATTTATTTCTCCTTGAACGGAGTTACATTTACTTCTCCTTGATCGGAGGACCGACTGCGCCAGTTATGGAAGCAAACACCGGTTTGTTTTAAAAAAAACTTTATTGTATCCGAACTCCCACTTAAAACTAAACTAACATATTATTTGTTACCTACTCTTATAGCTACACTTTTGCAAACGTAATGATTATTTCGTGGGAAAAGAATTCGTCTGCTCTTGGCTTGTCACTTGATTCCAAGCGCGTGTACTGATTGTGCACTATGGAGTGCAAAGTGTGCATACGTTGTATGCGTGATCATTCGCCTGAGTAAGCAGACTGGTAATGCATATTTGGATGGTGGGATTGGGAAGATGGCGAAGTAACGGGAAAAGGGGGATGTGGTGGCTTCTATCGTTCAATGCCTTTATTATTGGTTAGACTGGCAAGAGGAGGTGGGGAGAATAACGGGATTAAAAGGGAGTGATCTCTGAGACGTAACTGTATCTTTCCTATTTAAATTTTGTCAATTACTACTCAAAGGTATTTAAAGTGACGTACTGTTTCGATTTTAAAACAATTACTAGAACAACATAACGTATCGATATAATTTCTTTTACCACAACAGTGTAACGAAAAGCAAAATTTTTTATGATCATGAGCATGAAAACATAGATTATAATCTTTTACAACAGTGTTTGTTAATTTAAAGGACATAGGTTTTGTGTTTTCACTAATAATGAAGTAGTGTAGTGTAAACCATATTCTTAATGTTTCTAAATCCTCCCATATTTTTGCTATACATTCGAACTCAGTATCTAGCTGGTAAGTAAGGACAATGTCGTCTGCGAAGGCCCTTGAAGTTCCGTTTAGGTTTAAATCAAACATAAAATTAGTGTAAATTAAAAATAGCAAAGGGCCAAGAACTGAGCCCTGCGGAACCCCGTTTTTTAACAATCGAAAAGCACTGAAGCTTCCATTTACATTGACTATTTGCTTTCTCCCTTTAAGGTAAGAAGTAAACCAATTATGTATTGCTTTCGTCATATAAATGTAGAGCGCCATTGTGGATTTATTACAATGTATACTGTCATATAACTGGCTACAGAGTCTCAGAATAGCATCTTCGGTGGACATGCCTTTCCTAAACCCAAACTGATTTTTACTAAAAAAGTTAGATTGGTCTAGGAAGGATATCATTCGTGATATTATAAGTTTCTCAAAAATATTTGAGAACGAAGGAATTAGAGAGATAAGTCTGTAATTACACATATTACTTTTATTGCCTTTTTTAAAAATTTGAATTACTTCAGCTCTTTTAAGGTACTCAGGGAAGCATCCGTTTAGGATACTCTGGTTAAACAAGTAACAAAGAATATCCATCACATAGAAACATATTTTCTTTAATAACAAATTAGAGATACCATCACTAGTACATGAACTTTTGTTTTTTAATGAGAAAATAACCTTAAGAATTTCTCTTGAACGAAACTATTTGGTTGAGTGTATGTTGGGGAAGCAGAACAATTGCAGCAAGATGATTTCTGTGAAGTTGGTTTCAGTTTTTTAGAAATTTCAGTAAAGTATTCATTGATTTTGTTGGAGATCGTTACTGAATCAGTAAAAACAATTCCATCTATTTCCAATTTACTGATACCTATTGGTTGTCTACATTTCCCTAGGATGTTGTCAAGTACCTTCCTTTCTTCTCTCACATTTCCTCTGGCTCGTCCAAACATATCAGAATAATACTTGTTTCGTGTTTCTTTGATATTTTTCTGAACTGCCTTACATAGCTTAGCATAGATTTTGTGGATGTTTGTTAGCTTTTCTCGCAAACTTGTTTTTACTTTTGATCATATGCAAAAACTTAACTGTCATCAACGGTTTTAGAAAATTGTTCTTGTTTGTGGATGTAAGAGAAACGGAAGTACTGTTTTTAATGTGATTTTTTAGGATTTGTAGGAAGATATTGAATGCAATTGATGAGTTAGGTTCAACATAGACTGGTTCCCAGAACTCATATTTTAAGGATTCATTTAGCTGAGCATAGTTAGTGTAATACCTTTTTTTGGGAATATGTGTGATACTACAACCAGGATCATCGATATTGTTACATACATTTAGGGTAATCATAAAGTTGTCAGTTATTCTTGAATCAGACACAGAACCGTTGAATATTTTATTGTTATTTTTGTGGGTACGCATAAATAAATGATCAATGCAGGTTCTAGTGGACTCTGTTATACGGGTAGGCTCATTAATTAAGCTCTTAAGACCAAAGGACGCCATAAGTAACAGATAACACTCAGTATCTTTATCAGATTCATTGAGAACATTAATATTGATGTCACCAATAACTATTAAATTCTTGTCTTTACAAGAAGTCAGGACATCGTTTAATTCAGCAATGAAGACACATTTAGCAATTGCATGTAATCTGTATACACATAACATCTCATAACGCTCATTTAAGAAATTAAAAGACAACTTTATGACGTCTGCACTAGTAAGACACAACTTAAGCCATTCAAGTGCATAACCATTTCTCACATATGCTGCCACACCAGCAGCTGAATAAGTATCGTTGCATTTATCAAATGGGGTATAACCAGTAATGCTATAGAAATCTAATTCATTTTCATAGAGCCAAATCTCGCTTAGAACAATGACAATAGGTAAATTCTTTATCTTCTAATATCTTCTAACAGATCTACCAAAAATGCCCTCTCTTCCTAGATTTGCATTTAACTCGCCAAGGACAATTTTAATATCATAGCTGGCGCATTGCTCGTAGGTATTGCTCAAGTGCTCATAGAAATCATCGTTGTTGTCGTCATCTTTCTCCTCTGCGGGGGCGTTATGTAACACTGGGTACTTGATTTAATCACATATACACCACAATACTGTGGTATAAATGTATACCACAGTATTGTGGTGTATATGTGATTAAATCAAGTATCCAGTGTTGAATAACTTTAGGATCTCCACGTTGGAGAATTCAGTTATTACCCCAGTTTCAAACCAGAAGTTACCAGAAAGAACTAGAACCCGACAAATGAGGTATAAATACAGGATGAGAAACTGCGGACAATAAGTTGATTTTTGGAAAGCGATAGAAAAAGAGCTAAGTCTTAACAAGTGAAAGATAAGAGATTTGAATTTTGAAATAGTAGTGAAATTGTTTATGAATTAATTGAAAGTTGTTTTTAAATAATAATAAATAGAGTGTTTTGAAACAGAATAACGTTTTAGCATTTTGAACCCTAACCGAAATATTACAGTTTTATAAGCACAATTGAAGATAGATGCAACACTGGATATCACCAGGTTGATATATATTAGTGCCTTCCTTATTTCTACAGTACCCATATCGATTACTAAAATCAAATTCGAAATGATTGATGATTTTAGTTTTGAACTCAATGGATTCAGTAATCATTTTCTAAAATCAGTAAATTATTATCAGTAAATAAAATCATTTCTTGAAATCTTCATGGTTATTATTTAGAAAAGGTGTCACCACCTCCGATTTTGATGAAATTTTAATATGTGAGAGTAGATATTTCTCTGATAATTATGAAATTTTTTTTTTATGCCAGACTCTCATGTGACTTCAAATAGACTTAAGTGAACTGTTACATTAAAAATGTGTGTTTTTGATGAAAAATAAATCCAATTACTCGTAATAATTAATTTTCATTAATTAATATTAATACAAAAGATAACATAAGAAATTTTCTGATTTTTATTTTGAAAAATGATGGTAGGTAGCTTTAAGGGCGGATAGGTTAACGTAATGCAAGAAAAAAATCGCTTGTCCGTGTATTCCTAATTTCAAGATGAAGGTCCAATTTTCGGAATTGTTTTAGAGTGTAGATCCATTAATTTGGGGGTATAGGTTGTCATTAAAGGATTCGGGAAACTGGCCGGTGATGTCAATTTTTATTGGTTTGAATGGTGCTCAGAGTTTGTATTATTGCATTTAATGTAGGACCGTTGGCAACCGTACATGTTATGAACTGTTTGCACCTATTCTCGACATCTCATTTTGCACTTAGCCAATGGAAACATTTCCTTACCTTCTCTAGCGAACTGATAGTTCCCTTATGACATCGAGAGGTTCCGTACTGTTTCACATAGAAAGGGAGTGACGATTAGTCACTCATGTAGTTAATAGCATAAAATCGCAAAAAAGTACACTGCTAACATTTTTTTAATAAATTGTAACCAGTTGAGGAGTTTTAATCAAAATCTATATTCTTTTATTTGCAAACTGTGCAAGCGTTTAATATAGGTTGTCGATGCATTTAGCAAAATACTTTGGTCGTGTATGAGCTCAATTATTATTTTTATCATAGTAAGAACTGTTAAGGTAATAAGGATCGAATATTTATTAGTAAAAATCGGCCGTTTCTCCTTAATAAAAGGAGTTACATAATTTATTAAAATGTATGTATGTAAACGAAGTTGTAAATTATTATTCTTTTCTTTTATTTCAAGGTATTTGATGATGTTGCGGTGGAGCTTTCATTGGCAATTTTGCAATTTTTCAATAGTAATCCAAATGAGGAACAAGTATATCGATCCTTAAGGGCTCTTGTTCGATTTTTAGAGGTACATATTTTGATCGTTATGCTTTTCTAAATAAGGGGAAAATGTATTTTACAATTTTTTAATTTACTTTGAAAGTAACAGAGCTCTAAAAGAATGCAATCATTTTATCATGTAACTCATTGGACTTCACGTAGATTTGTTTCAATTCAATGACTTCAATAATAACTTCAATTTGAAAAAAATTAATCACCATTCATTCTGAAGTCATGATTTAGCAATCAGTTTTTTCAATCATAATTTTAAAGTCAAAATGAATGCAAACATTTTGAATGCTCTCCATTCATCGAAGTCATCTTGAAGTCACCAGCATTCATTGCATTCACTTGAAGTCAGTGAAGTCTTTGAAGTTTTTGAAGTGATTAAAGATATCGAATTTGGTTTTTAATATCGCCTACTAGAAGAATGAATAAATAAAAATAATGACTAATGAACAACTAGTACATAAATGAAGAAAAAATGTATGCACAACTTTGTCTAAAAGCAATACATAATAAAGTTTGAACATAAACACAACAAACATAATGTAAATCAAAACGTTTATGAAAATGTTTGTTCATTTTTATTTTTATTCTTTATTATATTCAATTGATGAATTAAAAGATTTCAATGACTTCAATGGTTTCAGATGACTTCAAAGACTTCACTGACTTCAAGTGAATGCAATGAGCAATGAATGCTAGTGACATCATCTTCACTGAAGAGAACATTGGTAATGTTTGCATTCATTTTGACTTCAAAATTATGATTGCAAAAAATGATTGCCTAATCATGACTTCAAAATGAATGCTGATTTATTTTTTTTTAAATTCAAGTCATTATTGAAGTCATTGAATTGAAACAAATCCATGTGAATTCTTAGGTCGACTTCAATGAATGCATTCCGCAATGATTGCATTCTTTTATAGCCCTGCAAAGTAATATTAGCAAGGAAAGACTAAGGAAATATAATGGAAAATGTGTATAATTTAGTAGAATATATTATTTGGACAAAGGTATCTAAAGATGCATCTAACTATCTTAAAAATTTACTTATATATATATATATTCCAGTATTTTATAAAAAAAATTTCAAAAGCAATTTTCTACAACCACAGATGCTAGTAAATACTAGTAGTCAAGATTGCAACGGATTGAAAATCCCATTAGCATATGCTTCTAGGTCTTTTAGCATGGGTGAAAGTAACATGTCTACTATAGCCGCTATGCGTTGGGCCATAATATACTTTCGAACATATGTCTATGGTAGAAAGTTCCTTTTTTGGAGGGACCACCGCTGATTGTCTTACCTCTTTGCGGTCAAAAATTCATCGGCCAAGCGCACACGAATATTACTCGATTAACAGGAATATGACTTAAGCTATGTAAAGAGATATATATAGCGCATGATATATGAGATATATTGTACTATTTTATAAATTAAGACATTCATGAAATTTTGCAGGTCGCAACAAAACGTCAATATTAAAAGGTACCTCAGGAAGAGATTAAGCCTCAGAAAGAGAAAGAAAGTCGTCCGAAAATGTCTATGTCTACGAATTCAAGAAATCTAAAAAAAAATAGTGCATGAATTATTTCAAAATTCGATCAAATAAGGGGAAAAGATTAATAAGCACTATTAAAGTAACGACATCACATAAGAATTGATTTCGAAGAATTTTTGAAAGCTTGAAAATATAGCTAATTGTAACGAAATAAATAAATTCCAATTACAAGATAATTTTAATTTATATGTGGACGCCCAAAGAAATCGAAATAAAATAGAGCAAATCGAACATGCAATTTTTCCAGTCTGTCTAAAATAGTCAGCGACGACGAAAAACTCAAAGTTTTACAAAATTTTGTCAAACGCATAAATAACAAAATAAGACTGCACTTTTATTGAAAAAAGATTACTGAAGCGATTCGAAAGTATGTTAAATCATGCAAAAAAATGCAAAAGTAAATATCTTGAAAAATACAAAAAAACATGATTTTGACACCTCAAACAGAAGCGTTCGATATAGTGCTAGGTGATATAATTTGATTGAGTATGGTACGAATATTCAGTTACATTACCCGGTGACTTGACAAAATACCAAGTTACAATAACAGTACCCAGCAAATGCGCTAATCGCGAATATAACGAATGAATGAGATTTTAACGTTTTATTTGAATGCCTATAGATATTCAATTACTACCCCGACATTAGATCAGGGCAATAATTAAATAGGGAAGTGTTCCTCAACACTCAACCAAAAAAAAAAAACAGCTAAAGGAACCCTTCCTCCTTCCGCTTCTTCCCACTTCGAACACAGCCAATCCTAAAGGCCAGTGTGGGCAAATAGTAGAATAGGACTAAGCCATTCAACAGCGGCAGGCATGCTAGCGTAAACTTCGTTCTATGTTCGTCGAGATGGAAGGGATCTTGCAGTTAATTTTGGCCAACTGCAGTTAAAGTAGATTTCTGTTGTGCTTAGAATTTCCGAAACAGATGAACAAATGTTAACTTGAATCCAAGTATACAAATGTGTATATAACAAAAATTGGCTTAAGGTATCATAGATAAAGGAATCATCAGAACAAAAATAGAAGAAATAGGAGAGAAAAAACAAGTGAGGACTCTAAAATTGAATAATCTTTATATAAATACGTGCTGCTTATTTTTGTCGTGCACTTTTACACCGTTCTACTGAACCGAATGGCATGATACTCGTACTTACACCATTGGAAAGATAATTTCGCGTAGATGTGCACAATTTTTTTTTTTTTTTTTTTGCCAAACGGTCTTACCAAACCTTGGTAAAACATGTAAAAGATTAGGTTATTTTACATCTATCCATAGATATAGATGTTGTAAAATCAGGAATCCAGTGTTGCATAACCTTAGGAACATACATCATTAATAAACTCTCTCTCTCTCTCTCTCTCGTGAGTTCATTTATTACCCCAGTTTCAAACCAGAGGATACGAGAAAGAACTAGAACCCTACAAATGTGGTATAAATACAGGATGAGAAACAGTGTGAGTTCAGTTGACTTTTGGAAAGCGATAGAAAATGAGCTTAAGGGCTGAACAGAATGTGAATCTGAAACTTGAATCTGTATCTGATGTCGAACTTTCAAAAGTTCAATACATGGATAATCTGTATCTAGAAGTTGAATAACACCCAACTTTGAGATACAGATTCACATACTGTTCAGCCTTAAGTCTTAATAGTGAACGATAAGAGAAATAGAATAACGTTTTATAATTTCGAAGCCTAGCCGAAATTTTACAATATTTACAATTTTACGCAGCTTAAGCTGGCTATACAAGACGAATATGTTCGTGCGATTTGTTCGTTAACATTTGGCCACACATGAACCGATTTGCGGAACATCACTTTTGCTGTAACTTTCAACAAGAAAATATGGACAACGCACAAGTGGATGATGCTTGCATTATTAACAATGTATATATGCAAAAAGCGAAAGCAAGAAAAAAATAATAAACAAACAAGGCGAGAGAGGATGAAACGAGTGGCTGCATGGTAGAAATGATCGCACTCATACTAAATTGTTGAGAAAATTAGAAATGTCTGCACCAGAAGATTTTTAAAAATCTCTTAGAATGGATTCAGAAACTCATATTGAATGGCTGAACTTAGTCGGTCCAGTTATTGGAAAACAAAACACAGGAATGCGAGAAGCAATTATAGCAAACGAGAGACTCTAAGCAACTTTAAGATTCCTCGCAACTGGACAAAGTTTCGAGGAACTAAAGTTTTAATATTTCTAAGAATTTCGATAAATTCCAAAAGAAATGTTTTGCTAAAACTTGCCATTTTTTATTTTCCGCAACAAAATTTATTTAAAAATGAAAATGGTTGCGAACAACTCAAACGGCGAACATGCTCGCGAATAAATCCACAAATTTTTAAAATTTTTATAAACATTGGATCGGTTCGTCAAGAGCACCACAAACGTCAAACAAGACCATGGACACGAACAGATCGCATGAACGTGTTCGTCGTGTATGGCCAGTGAGAAAAAAAAAACATTCTCAAGTCTGCTTGCTTTGAAAGTCAATGGTAAAGAAAAGGAAAGATGCTAGGGATAAGCGTATAGTCGAATCGTTTTTGTGCATGTGGTTCTACATAAGGAATTTGTTTGACTGCTTTGACTTATGAAATGTATTGTTTTGTTTTTTTATGTAAGTTTGTGACTGTGAAAGTCACTACTACGATTGCAAAAGAGTTTCCCTAGTCTAAGTAGGATAGAGACTAAACAAAATGAAAAAAAGAGAAACATAGTGACGAGTGACCACACTTTTGTTGCTTTTGCGAATCGTCGAATTTCGGCGACGGGCGAGCCTAGTATCTATAAATATGTGTACATATACCATTTAAATCGACTGTTCATCCTATGCATGTATGTCCAGTTTAATATAGGTAAATTGAAACTTATAATACGAGTATATGTTAGTTTCGTAAAGTAGTAGATCATAGATCATAGATGCAGAGAGTATCTGCATACATTTAATTTGTATATATAAATATATATTATTAAGAAATAAAAATATTAAAATTAACTCACCGTAGCTAAAACATGTTAAGGGATAAGTTGCACTTCCTTGCCATATAATTGTTATGTGTTAGATGTAAATATGTATGAATATTTATTGACCTATGAAGTCTTGCGGGTTAAACTTCATTGGCTGCCAAAACCAAAATTAAATTTGTTTTCTACTTTTCATCAATGCTACTTCCTTACTTTCGTGATTCCTTCCCAATTTTTTGTTCTTTCGGCAATATTTGTTCCCTTTTTTCCATTCCGTTTTCTTTACTAAATTTCTACTGGGCACCAAAATTTTTACTTCGTTACATCTCGCTTCCTTAATTTTTTTTTTCTCAACGCCGAACTCTCTTCCTTTTCAAAACCACATTAAAGGGCTCACTTGTCTTTATCCGATCTTTGAATAATGCTTCGTATTACAGATTAAGAAAAAATAATTCCGTTTTCCAATTACTGATTTAGGATTGCTGTTTATTCACCCCCTAGATCATTGAAGGCCTATGATTCACTTTTTGTCTTAGATGTAGAGAAATTATATTAGGCATAATCCCTACCAAGGATCTAAGGGTCTGAAAAGTAACATCGACTGAAAAGAAAACTCAAGATAGATTGAGAAGAAACAAAAAAAAACCTTGTTGTAATCGGCAATATCTATGGCCATGATCTGAATAAAAGATAACGCTGTAATGATATGGGATTTTGTTTTCTTTATCCATTGTTATTCTGTTGCATGTTTTTTTAATATATATGGAAGGGACTACATACATATATACTTATATGAATAGAAGTGCATACGAACGTGTCCCACAAGTTGATTGGGATAAGTGGCTAAAGTACTATACTTACTCGTACTGCTACAACTTGACACCTTCATCACTTTACGACGATTGTTCTTAAAAATTATTATTCGGAAAAGTCCCGAATATCTTCGACTTCGTAAACTCCAATCAAATAGACTGAGGTCACAACATTGAGGCTGTAAGGAGTGTAGTTAGCCACAGAGTCATTCATGATGCAGGAGTAGGCGGCAGTGGCACGCTCGGGGTTGGCAGTGGCACTGTACGGACGGACTTAGAAGACAGAAAGAGGGACAGATTTTATTGGCTGAGGATTGCCAAATCACCCTTAACACACTTAAATGCGACCAGTTGGTACCGTTCTGCCCGAGTCTGTGAATGGTAGCCCTTTAAACTATTCTCCTCCCAGTCGCCACATGTAAAAGGGACGTCAGCGAAAGTTCGCCGTGTCTTTTTCCGTCATGTCGTCATCGTTTGTGTGTTACGCCATGTCGCAGTCGACCCATTGAAGGACGGTCGGTTCGCTTGTCCATACACCACCATACTAACCTAAATTGCAATAAACGTCTTATGGGGAAGCTTTTTAAAAATCAGTAGCGTGCCATATTTTTGCACCATACTAAATTGAAAGAAACCCCCCATAAAAAGTGTTTACCCGCCAGTGAATTTCCAATCGCATCTGACGAAGATCCAACACGTTTTATTCAATGCACATCTGAGTGTGCACTGATTGACTGTGGCCTGTAGCTGCTGCTACTTAGCCCTTATTTTGCTGATGTGCATTCAGAGTTCCCAGTGTCCATTTGGTAGATCGTTCAGTTTTAACTTCTCAGCACCCGTTCCTTTCTGTCAAAAAAATACAAACCTTTTCTCCTATTTCAATCTTAACCGATCGATTATCCTTTCGATCGCTACCGCTTTCTCATTCCGCTCATCAAGAGCCCAGATCAATGATAATTTACTTAGTTTATTCTCCTTTTCACTACCTTTCTTAAAAATATCCCCTTTTTCTCATTTCCTTTGTTAAAACCATCTTTATTGTGAATATCCTTTCATTTCTGTCGTTACCTCCCACTCTAATTTTTTTTTCACTCAAACATTTTTTTTCACTCAAAAGGAAGTTCCTGCCCAAAGCTAATCCTTCTATTTTTTTCTTTAACAATTATATTTTACTTGCTCCCACAAGATCGAGGCTTTCCACCTCCTTTCCGAAATTTTTAATTTCACCTCATCTCTCTCTCTCAAAGTCTGAAAACAAAAGACATTTCCACCACATAAAGCATGGAATCAGGGTTAAGAGGGAGTCTACAAAGGAAAATGGAATGGTGGGATGGTGGGATTCAAAAATAGGGGGACAACAGATCATAAATACTGAACAATGGTTTGGTGGTGAGTTGGGATTAAATGTTTTTGGATTTAACTGAATTATTGGGAGGGAAAAGGGTATACGAGTATTTAAGAAAAGGGTCAATTTGATAGGGCTAGACATATTGATGGGACAAAAAATTAACACCGCGAACATGTATATATTTTTTATTGTCAAAGGCTGACGATAAAAGGCCTACAACAATAAAAGTTAATTTGTTTTTATAATGTTTTCAATATTGAATTATTCGTCAAGTTCTACACAAGATAATATTCTAACGTGCAAACCGATTAGAGATTAAATGAAAAATGAAGTAAAAAACTTAAATTAATTCCACTTTTTCCTTTTCGAATTTTTACTTGTTGTATCTACCAAAAATCTTCATCACATCATCAACTTTACTCGATTAGTTAATAATCTTGGAGTTCAAAACTGCAAAATAATTTATTTGATCAGTTTAATGACACAGTAAAACGTGTCACGGATACCTTTCACGCTTATTTGGAGCTTTAATTAGCTTTCGTTAATATTTCGTAATTCACAGCAAATATGGAGACTGTATTTCTTTGTGATTTATATTGGTAGTTGGTGAAATGATAACCTTTCTTACATCAAAAAATGGTTGTTATAGATAACGAACTTTACTTTACTAAATCGTATAGTTATTTCCTGTGAAAATTATAAAGAAAATATGGAAAAATTTTTAAAAGAAAGTATTTCTATTTTCGAAGCATAAATGCAGTATTTATTTTTTCAGTCAATCCTTGAACTCAGTCCTATCGTGGAACTCGTCAAATCTATGACATTTCTCAAATAATAACTAGTGTTTTTAATTCCTCAAAAGTCAAAGGCTGGTGAACATCCTATTTTAGAAAAGGGGAGGAATACAGAAAGCAAATACGGTCATAAGCCCTAAAATAAATAGAGGCAATGATGAACAAACTCTTAAAATTCCTAGAAAAACGCTGTATTAGTTTGGGATCCACTCCTTACATTTTCGGTCATCTAACATTCAATCTTTGATCTCCGGAAATTTGTTGATTTCGATTACGGAGTCGGCGGGCAATGGCTCCGCTCAGATGCCACTAAAATGGCAACATGAGCAACACAAATGAGTGTCAAGAAGCTTAGCCATGGCCCATACCGGGCTGACAGCGCCACAGTGGTTTTTCTGTTGTTTGATTACGGAGTCAAATAATTAAGTTTGATTCTAGTATTAATTGACTTTAACGCTAACAGGTTATTTTTATTTGTCAGTATAACTCTTGTCATTAGTTATTTTAATAACTTCTATTATACTCGTAACCATGACAAGTACGATTTATATTATTTTTATTTGTATTATTTTTGTATTTTCATTCGTTATAATTATTATTACTTCTATTGTTGCGAAACAATTTCGACGACGAAACAAGTACCGTTATCAGGCAGAATGAACCTTTTAACCTGGACAATAATGACCACCAATTCCGTCCACCCGACCTGGATGAAGTGAAGATAGCAATATCTAAGCTGAAGTCCAAAAAAGCTGCTGGAGCGGACGGCCTAACCACCGAGCTCTTTAGAGTAGAAGGCGATGACTTGGTAAGGAGCATACACCAACTGGTCTCTAAAATATGTTCGGACGAAAGTATGCCCGATGAATCGAACCTTAGCATTGTTTGTCCGATCCTCAAGAAAGAAGACGCTCTGAACTGCGCCAACTACAGAGGCATCAGTCTTCTTAACATCGCGTACAAGATCTTATCTGGCGTATTGTGTGAACGCCTGAACCCGTTCGTCAACAACCTGATAGGTTCACATCAATGGGACCAGGAAAGGCCACCATCGACCAAATATTAACACTACGGCAGATTTTCGAAAAAACTCTGGAGATTCAGATCGATACACACCATCTATTTATCGGTGACAGACTCGTCCGTCTGTGCAGGATTACGATGGAGAATGCGCGCTGCTCCACCAAGGTCGGTAAATATCTTCCCAAGACCTTTCATGTCAAAAAAGGATTAAGACAAGGCAATGCGCTGTCATGCGATTTTTTTAACACCATACTTGACGATATTGACATCATTAAGAGAAAGCAGCGTGATGTTAGTGGCACCTTTGCAAGTATTGAGACGGAAGCAGCGAAAATAGGCTTATCGGTCAATGAAGGAGAGACCAAGTATATGCTGTCAAGCAAAAAGGACACTGAATACCGACGTCTCGGACAGAACGTCACCCTTGACAGGTATAACATTGAGGTAGTTAAGGACTTTGTCTACCTAGGCTCCGCTATGAATTCAGACAACGATAGCAATGCTGAAATCCAATGAAGAATAACTCTTGCCAATCGCTGCTTTTTTGGGCTAAAAAGGTAATTGACTAGCAAAGCCCTTTCTCGAACAACTAAAGTAATCCCATTCCTGCTGGGATTTTTAAAATTATCAAAAATGGATGAGGGTGGCTGCTTCAGGAGGAAATTCTTCGAGTGATTTTCGGTCCCGTATGGATTGACAGCGAGTGGAGGAGGATATACAGCGACGAACTGTATGGACTATAGAGCGACATCGACATAGCCCGAAGAGTGAAAATCAACGACTAAGATGGCTGGGTGATGTAGAGCGGATGAATACCAATGCTCGGGTCCAAAAAGTCTTCAAATCCGCCCCCGAGGGACAGCGCTTTAGAGGAAGACTGCAAGTGGAAGGGAACCTCAGCCAACTGGAGGCAGCTAGCACAAGGTCGAGCTAGCTGGAGACGTTTTTTGATTGAGGCCAAGGTCCACTCCGCACTGTAGCGCCACCTTAAGTAAGTAATAACTATTATGTTATTATGTTAATGTGTGGTTAGTCCCACGAAAACCTGTGGTTTTAAAATACGCGATCTTTGTAGGAATGTGAGTACGGACATTCGAGGCAGTACATGTATTCAAAGCCCGGTAGTGGACAAATTTCAAGTTTATTGGCTAGCTTGTTTAACCGTTTTTAACAAGAATCGTCAAAAAGCCGACTAAAAGAACAAACCAATAGTTGGTTAAAAAAAAGTTATAAATACTATATAATTTTCAATTGGAAAACAAATCTTTATTCATACTTCTTACAGAGCGTCCACATATTTCTTTTATAAGTTCGTATTTGAACTTGATCAAGTGCAGTTGTCATCTCGCAACGTTATTTTTTCTTTACTAGTGAGCACCCCAAACTTAACTTTTGATAGTGACTAACAACAAAATATACAATCAGTGAATCAAACCTGCCTTCCGAACTTCTTTTTCGGGGTAAGTGCACTAAATAAATTCTTCCTGTTATTTTGGCACAAACATTAACACAGTTCAGTGGTATAAGGCAAACCAAGAATGAAAGGGGGGGGGACTCCTTATAGACGATAGCCGGTTCAACCAACTCGAGTCTGAGTGTTAGGCCGGGGTAAAAAACAAAACAAACGGAAGTTCTACGACGCAGAGTACGCACCATTACCTTCAATCAATAATGATAACAACATCCCTCGCTTCATCGTAATTTCTGGTACCGAAAAAGTTGGAGATAGCTTGAGACCACTTTCCACGTAGAATCCCTTTCAGATCAACCGCGGCCTAGAATTCATCCCAAAATATTTTCTGGATGTTAAAGTCATGAAATCAGGAGACCTACTGGTAAAGGTTACAAACCTGCAGACAGCCGAAAAATCCCTTAAAGAAAAATTTTTCCACCTAATTCCAGTCAAAATCACAAGCCACGCAAATCTAAACACGGTTATGGGTAAAATATATTCTCGGTACATTGTCGATCTGTCAGAAGAAGAACTATTATCCGAACTCAAAAAATTCAAGGTGATGGGAGTGAAAAAAATAATGAAAAAGGACAAGAATGAGCTAGTAGCCACGGGTGCTGCTATAATCACTTTTGATTTGATTCGACGACCAGATGAAATAAGAATTGGCTGGCTTAACTGTAAAGTCGATGAGTTTTTTCCAAACCCAATGCGTTGTGTTTTGTGCCAAAAGCTTGGGCACATGAAAAACCACTGCAAAAACTCGGTGATTTGCCGAGAATGCTGCCTTCCAACTCCGCATACTTCTTGCCAACGCATCTTCTGCATTAATTGCAATGAAGAAAACCATGCGTCATACGACCCTGCTTGCCCCTCATTTCCTAGGTACAAATCGGTGAATAAAATTAAAGCTGATCGTCGCTACACTCTTCGAGAGGCCTGGCAGATTTACAACAATAACCCCACACTTCATCAACTTTCAGATCCAAGGCAACGAAATACCGGTAAACCAACAATTGTCGAAGTCATAAAGAAACGCATACTCATGGAAACAAACGCCGACAAAATTATTCCTCCGAATCCCAGTATTTCCAATAGCACCGCAAACAACTCAACTTCAAATAAACCCACTCAAGACCAGCAAAAATCTCTGCTAGCAGTTCCAACTAAATCTACCACTGTCCAGGATCCCTTTCGACCAAATAGCCCTGAAAAAAGCTCAGCACAAGTAATCAAAGACAACATCGAACGCCTACAATCAACATCATCAAATACTAACACTATAGATCTGGAGACTGCGGGCACGCCCTCTATTTCTTCAGTCATACATGGAAATAAAGAACATTACTTCCCAACAACAATAATTTCTACTCAGTATGAATCACTCAAAAATCCAACCAATCCCAATTCAACACACTCAAAAGAAGACAATAAATTACAGTCGTGTTAGTTTCATTGGAAATTGATCTCTCAATCCTCCAGTGGAACCTCCAAGGGTATTCAAACAACAAACATGCTCTTGAACTCTTAATTTCTAAATGTAATCCCGATATTATAGCACTACAAGAAACACATATTATCGCAGAAAAATACCTCAAGTAATTTAATATGAAAAAGTACACGCCGTTTCATTTTAACGAACACTATCAGTATTCAAAGGCATGAATAGGAATTCTTGTAAGCGAAAATATACCAGTAACCTCACACGTTACATCCACATCCAATCTGCTCCATCAAACAATAACTATCCAAACAAAAAAGCCATTACTTATAACAAACATTTACATAGAACAGGACATACCAGTAAACCTCGACATACTTAGTGGAATTCCGTCAGCTAACAACTGCAATCATATCATCCTGGGAGACTTAAATGCTAAAAACACTCTTTGGGGCTCCAGTGCAACAAATCTATCAATCTATCATCTAAAACACCTGTGTCTTCCAATGTAAACCAAGAAGCTGCAAAAGTTAAAGAAATTATTAGAGAATCTGCATCAAGATATATCCCGACAACAAAAATAAGAAATACGCATACGAAAAATCCTGTATGGCTTACAAAAGAAATTGCAACACTCTATAAAGAAAAAAAGCTTGGGTGAAGTTACGTAGGAATCTCATCATGGAAAACTGCATTGCATACAGAAAATGCTTTGCCAAATTTCGAAGAGAGTCAATTCTGGCAAAAAGAACATCGTGGGAGAACTTCGTGAATACAATGGACCCTTCCTTAGACCTCAAGACTCTCTGGAGCAGAATAAAATCACTTCGTGCTTCAAACCTACAAAAAGACTTTCCCTACATGCTATCGAACCACACTCTTATTAATGACCCAGAAATAATAGCCAACACCTTTGCCCAATTATGGAAAAACTATAACTTCGACAGCACTTTCCCACACAACTTGATCAATTCCAAACAACTTTTTTCAATAAACGATCTACCATCTTTGGCAACGCAGGCAAAATATCTTGCTGAGCAAATAACAACTACCGAACTTGAAATGACTATCTGCACCGCGAAAGGAACTTCTCCGGGAAGCGATAAGATAACATACAGTATGATAAAACACTGCGATGATAATCTAAAAAAAAGAATCTGTACTTTATACAATAATATAATAAGTACTGGTAATATCCCACATGATTGGAAGAGAACACTACTTAAGCCCATTCCAAAGAAAAATACGAATTTCTCACTTGTTTGAAGAATATAACTATTCTATATAACTTCTCCCAGTTCTCTCCAAAATTTTTGAAAAAATCATTGCAAGACGAATTGGTTGGGAAATAGAAGAAAGGGTACATCCAGCACAACACGCATTTAGACAAAATAGGGGTGTCCAAAGTCTGTTACATCTATTAGAAGAAAAACTTGTTAAGAATCTTTCGTTGCGGAAACATAGTGTAGTTCTATCAGCTGACCTTGAAAAGGCTTTTGACAGGGTAATGTTCATTCCAGCTATTAAACAGCTAAGTTCATGGGGGATACCTAAAGATATCTTAAAGATTGTCATTTCATTTATGAAAGGTAGAACTTTTCAGGTTAATGTAAATGGATTTAAATCTTCAATAGTTCAAATGGACAACGGGGTTCCACAAGGATCGCCACTATCGGTAATAATAAACAATGCCTATATCGATTCGGTGATATGTCAACTTGATAACCCCAGATATGACTTCGACTTTGTCGGCATTTATGCAGACAATATATACACATTGGCTTCCGAACATCCTAATGATGTTAATCAAATGTTGGAAGCAACTGACTCAGCAATCCATCAATGGGCGCTGGAAAGAGGTGCTTCAGTTCCATCAACAAAAATTGAAGCAATCCACATTTGCAGAAAAAGAGCTTGCATCTGTCCTTCTCTGGTTCTTCGTAATGCTACGATTCCACTCAAAAGAGAATTAAGAATACTCGGGATATACTTTTCTGGAAATTTTAAATGGAATTTACAAATTAAAACAGCAATGAATCAACTTAAATTGCGCAACAATGCGCTTAAAATGGTTTGCTCCAAACGTAAAGGCCCCCATATGGAGACTGCGATCCGATTGGCTAAAACTCTGGCAGAAGGCTCTCTTCAACATGGCTTGACAGCCTTTATGTGGACCTCCAAGAAAAACGTCGAAAGTGTAAACGCCGCCATCAACCAATGTTTTCGCACGGCAACAGGTGCCCTTTAAACAACGCCAATAATAGCACTTCGGGTAGAAACAGTTTATTTCTCCTTTGAACACCTTGGAAAGAACAGATCTATAGCACTTATAAGTAAAGCTCTGGAAAATCCACTGCATCAACTCCACATGGTAATTAGGGAATCACTGATTATGGGAAAACCTCGTAAGGGCACTATTTCCGCAATAAGCAACATGGTTTCTTTGTTGGAAACCCCCGAAATTTGTCTCCCAAATATGGAGAGTTACTCGGCAACATCTAGACCTCCACCTCCTTGGAAAATAAATACGTTGCTAATAAATACCACCTTGGCGAACCACAAGAAAAAAGATACAACGGATTCACAATTCAAAGCACTCCACAATGAGATTATAGATAGAATAAAACCAGATAGAATATTTTACAGTGATGGCTCATTCAGAAATTCCATCTCGTCATACGCAGTTGTTGAACTTACATCCAAAACAGAGACTAAAACAATCCACCAAGGACTTTTGCCCGAATTTATCGGAAGCTATATATCGGAACTAGCAGCTATCCAGAAATGTCTGTCTCTCACCAAAAATCTACCTTGGAAGAAAATAATATTCACAGACAATCTCAGTGTTTTAAATGGTCTTAAAAGTGATTCAAACAAATGTCCATCCTTGGAAAAAATCAGGGCTACATTAAATTCCAGTAGAGACATATTTATGGCTTGGGTTCCTGGCCATGTAAGTATAAGGGGTAATCAAGACGCTGACACTGCAGCTAAGGAAATTTTTACTCTCCCACTTACAGTAGAAGCACCAAACTCTGCTTTAATTATCCGAAAACAGTTTGCAGCACTAAGAGATAAACAATTAGCAGTCTTATGGAAAGATAATCATACCTTTCTGCGTAAGTACCAGGCACATCATCTACGCAGCCCGTATAATTTAAACCTTTCAAGCGAAAACTGTATAAAACTTCTCCGCATGAGAACTGGCAAAACTCTCTTTACAAGTAGGCATTACTACACAGCACAGGCCCCCGAAACATGCACTTTCTGTGGTTTAGAACTATCAGTCTGGCATATTTTAGTTACCTGCCCTATATCGAAGATAGTAAAAGATGACGGCGAGGCTCCAAACAACGAACAGCAACTGGCTGAGTTATTAAATCCAAACAACCCTACGTCGATACTACATATCAAGCAAGCCACAACACTTCATCATAAGTTTAATGATATTTAACAATTACTTCCTTTTTGTAAAATCAGTTACTTCATAATTTCATAATTAACTTACCTACTTGTAATTCATTAATTGTTTCACCTTTTTCAACTTTTGTACTCTCTTTAAGTTTGTCAAAATGATTATTCTATATTTATATTGTATATGTGTACACCTAAAAAACGACTTCAAATGGCCTTGTCGCCCCGAAGTCTTATTGTAAAGTAGTTTTTATAAATTGATTTTTATAAACTATTTGAATAAATAAAATAAATAAATAAAATATTTCTTTTATTTGTATTAGTACCAACCAACCATTTCCAACCAAAAAATGCTTTAGGCTGCACTAACATGTTATATTATGTTCAATCTGGCCTGTTGCATAAACGTTTATTGGAAAGCGTATTATGTTCTCGAAATTTTTATTTAGGTTCAAAATATTGCTTGTCAGCTTATCTTTTTTAATTCTATTACCTTCTTTTATACATATCCATGAACATACGTTTTTTTTTAAGGTTTCATCAGACGTAAGCTCATTTGTACAGATGATTGGACCTCATCCAAAAATATTTGCCGGAAAAAGTGAAAGAGTCGATGAACTGCTTAAAACAATAACATCAAAGATTCCCATGTGAAGACACTACGAATAATACTTTTTTTTGCAATATATATACACAATCAAATACCAATTTTCAAATATCCGCATCTGAGCTTATAATTTCAAGTAGGCTTACTAGTACTTATTTATAATTTTATTAAAAAATGTAACACTACATCAAATGCTAAAATATATTTACACGGTTAATTGTGTAAAAAATGCATTGTCTTTTCTCTTTCCACAATAAAATAAATTTGAAACAAGTATGTAAATTTGAAACAAGTATATAAATTTAAAACAAGTATATAAATTTGAAACAAATATATACATTTGAAACAAGTATATAAATTTGAAACAAGTATATAAATTTGAAACAAGTATAACTTGATAGCAGATATTGCTCTTTGTTAGCTTTTCTTTTTAAATTTTGACCTTTTTTTTGTCAAATTCAATAATGTAATTTAACATTTTATCACAAACAGACAGCGTTACGTTGTTAAAACTGCGCAACTTTATTTTGAAAATCATCATTAACTTCACGATACTAACTCTGCGGCTCGTCCACATTAACATCTTAAAAACTAATTGGAATAACCTTGGAGTTCTTCACCAGGTGTATTACTATTGATTATACTATTTGGTAGGTGTGTCCTAAAGTTTTTAAAAAGAAGCTGTTGATGCTGTGGAGCATGGTATTATGGAGGACCGGAATGAGTCCAGTTTGGAAAATACTGCGCAAGGATCCTGGTCTTAACCTACAGGACTTAACTGGTACATGAATTAAAGGGTGCGTGGTTGAAACGTATAAACTTTTGTTGAATGCCTTCGTCAACCTGCAAAATTTCCATTTTATTTACCTGGCGAAAACACACAGCGTTGCTGTTGAAGAAACTATTGTATACTCCGAGCTTCCCCATTTTGCGTATAGATGGAGCTATACCCAAACGTCAAACACAGCAAGCCCTCAACACGCGGTATTCCTGTCATAGCGTTGTGAGTTTCGTTGAAGTAAAGTCCACTTCTTGCTTCAGAAATAATATTTAGCACATATAGAAGTTATTTTTACTATGATAATGAATTCATCCTCAAGTAAGAGTGGCAAATAAGATACGAGTAATACTACGGCAGACAAGCAGAAAAAGGAAAGTTATGCATCTTCGTCAAGATCAAGTACTTCGTCGTCATCGGATAGAGGATTCACCGCTTCTCTATCACCAAATAAATGAAAGAAACGCTTGTTTTTTGTTTACTGAAGGTGGAAATCTCAAAAGACACTCTGGGGTTTTTCAACCCAGAGTAGTGTAGGACTCTAACCGCACTAAAACTACCTCCATATCTTGACCAATCAAAGAGAGGTCGACAAATGATTTTTTTTCAACTTTAAGTTGTGTTGGCGATGACGATGGCGCGATAGTTAGCTCATTGGACTATCACGCAGACAGTCTGGGTTCGATTCCTGGCTGGGTCACCAACGATTTTTCAAATCGCCATCACCCTTTCGGCGGGCAATGGCAAACTCCCGAAAGTAAAATCGCCTACGAAAAGCTTCTAAGGAGTGCCGTTCGGAATCGGCGATAAACCGTAGGCTCCACTCAGATGTGACAAAAATGACAACGTGAGCAACACAAATGAGTGTCAAGAAGCTAGGCCATGACCCATACCGGGCTGCCAGCGCCACAGTGTTTTTTTTTTTTTTTTTTTTTTTTGTTTAATAAGTTGTGTTTGAAAAGGTATTATATGGTACTCGTAGTTTAAATACCGGATCTCATAATTTTTAGATTAAAGTTCGTGAGGTTTCGTTCTTTTTAATCTACGAATATTATTTCGTATATTCAAGACGTCTTTCACCGTAGGATTGATATGTATCTGCAAACGCTCGTTATAATGTGTTGCTCGATATTGGTTCTATAATGCTAGCCCAGCATTTCTTGTGTGGGAAAATTTCATTGCGTTCGACGCGCGTGCATCGGACGAAGCGAGTTAAAAGTGCAGAGAATGCAAAAGATAGGATTGTTGGAAAAGAGAAAAAAATGAATCAACTTGAATTTGTGGAGAGATTCGGGTATCGTCTGGTATGCGTTACCGGATACGTAACTTCTCCCCCATTGAATTTAAATTTCTCCTGAATTTTAGGAAATTCCTTACTTATATTTTTGATAGAAACTTTAAGTTTTTTGTTTTGTCTTGATAGGATTATTATTAATATGATAAAAATTATCGCGATTGTTGAGCTAGCAATATAGTTTACATTTTTATGAAACTTAAGTATATTGATATGTTCCATATTAGTTATTCTTTTTAATTAAATTTCTTCAAATTTAGGTTGTTTAGCGAAATTATGTGTTACATCTCCATTGTAAAAGAATCTGTCTAGAAATTTAATATTATTATTTCTAAATGTTTGATTTAAAATTTTGATAGTACAATTGGTAATTGTTATTAAAAAGTTTCCTTTTAAATTTATTTTTCTATCATCACATTTGGTTTAACAATTCTTCATTTTTCATATTTTTACAAATTATAGTATAATCATCTAATCTCTTAATTGCGACAACTTCATTTTTTTTTAGGTTACAGTTATTATTTGATATACAATTGTTTATTGGTAAAAGTTCGTTTACATATTGAATTTTATTACTTTGCATTTTGTATTTTGTTTGATTTATTTCCACAAAATATTCGTCTTCTAATATAACTTCCAGATAACTTGATGTAGACATTGATGTTATTATTCGTAAGTCTATCAGTTTGTAACTGTGCGGAGTTTTGATTGCGAGTATAACTCTGTCTTCGTCGTACTTTAACAGTCCTGTTTTAACATTCTTTAATCTATAAAGGTCTAGATCAGTGTCTCTAATTTCTATTGTCGATAACATGCTTCGGTGTACAAATCCCTGTTTTACTAGTAGTATACTGTCTAAAATTTGGTTAAATCTTTCTTCTAAAATTTTTAGTTTTAGTATTTGGTCTAATTTAAGTTACTGTAAAATGATTCGTTTCTCGTTTCCTCTTAATTCTTCATAAGTCTGGCTTAACTGCTTCCTATCTGATTCTATGATGTTCTTCAGGTCAATCATACATTCGTTAAAATGGGAGTTAATTTCTATTTGTTTATTCAGACTATTGATCGCATTACCATCGTTTTCTTCTATCAATTTCATATGGTCTGCTATCTCTTTCCGGTCATCATTATCCATTGTACCGAATAACCATTTGTGAGCTGTTCCAATTATGTTAACTAAAACCTCTTTTCTGTTTTCTAGTTTTTCTTGGCTCTAACGCTGTTATTTTCGCGTAAATGTTCCCTATTTCTTTCCTAATAGTGGGATCGTTTCCTATCTGTAATTTTGAAATGCTATCTTCAATTGATTCAACAGTTTGTCTGATTTCTTTTGTGTCGATAATGTGGAGTATGGTTTTTGTGTGTTGGATTATTTCCGTTTGTCTTATGTTAATAACTGTTTATCCGTTATTCGTTGTGATGGGATTTACTGTCAGCGGTGCTGATGCTCGTGGGTTGGTCATCGTTAATGTCACTATTGCGTAAAGTAATGTCATCTGCAAATTTAAGAGGTCGTTTAATGTTAGTAGGGTGTTCTCGCTTAAAAGTCGTAAGACCTATGTACCTAGGTTCCTTCTTATAGTAATTACTATACGCTTATAATTGTTTACTGGGACTACCTTTCTTGTCTCTTTATATTGTTCCCTATTCTTGTTTAGTTTCTGAATTTTCTTTTCTTTCTGTATTTGTGTTTCTCTAACTAATGTTGCAATGTCAGCATACATTGCTTCGTCTGGTGTCATTTTAATAGTGGAGTGATAACTGTCATTATAATCCTTTGCGCCTCTATGAACTTTTTGTATAAGTGTGAGGTCCAATTTTTTCATTGTTACTAGTTTTTCCTGCAAAGTAGAATGAAACATTTCTATGTCACTATTACCTGTATGAGTATTTGGTTGTGTTAGATGTAACTCTGCCTGTTGTTGCTTTAAATATTCTTTAAAGTTTTCAGCTTTAAATTCGTTGTCTATTATTATTTTTGTGGGTTAGCCGAATTTTGAAAAATGTTCTTCCACGATTTCAATCTTCTTTGTCCAGTTTCTATTTGGTAAATAGTAAGCGTATGCTTTCTTCGTTAATTTGTCTATCAGAGTAAGAATTGACTGATTCATAAAGTAATACACATCCATGTGAAGAATTTCATTTGGCCTAAAAGGTGTTTCGGTAATTTCAAATTTAGGTTTTATTGGTTTCCTTTCGTATTAAGTTTCGAGACATGTTTAATAGTTTTTTTAATGAATTTTATTTGTTTGTCATTGCTAAACAGTTCTATTAACAGTACCTTGTTGAATTTGTGGTAATCTAATTCTGTATATATTCCAATGGGTACCTGGTACAAGTTTAATGAATCTTCTAAGTAGGTTTGTCCAATATTCCTTATCTTTCGTCATGTCAACATAAATAATTCTCCTATTATTTAAAATGTCTACTTCTCTGTTAGTATCATTGGTAAGTATGAGTTGGGTTTTACTCGTATATTTATTGACTATGGTTTCTAATATAGGTATGTGGTCTAGTTGCTATTCGTCTTCCGAATGTACCGTTGGATTGTCAGAGGGTTCATCGTTAAGTTGTTGTTCATCTTCGCTTGCTACAAGTTCATTCTCGGATAACTCATTTACTGTTTGATTAAGTCCGGGATTTTATTTTGCTTGCCTTTGAGGTATTTGATTTCAAATTGGTATTCTTGCAATTTGAGTCGCCACCGTTGGTTTCTCTGGCTGAACTCTTTTCCTGTATACTTCTTGTTTATGTACTTAATAGGTAGATGGTCAGTTATGATGTTTAATCTATTTCCCCATAAGTACGGTCGATAATATGTCACTGCCCAGACGATTGCAGGAACTCTTTATCGGTGACGGAGTAATTTTTCTCGTGGTCATTTAATGTCCTTGAGGCGTAGCATACGGGTTGTCCCTCTTGCATTAATACTGCCCCTATTGCATAACTACTGGCATCAGTATAAAGAGTGAATGTTTTTTTAAAGTCGGGAAATTTTAAAATCGGATGTCTCATAACGTTAAGCTTAAGAGTTTTAAAAGCTTGGATGTATTCAGGGTTATTGGTGTTGATCTTCCTGTCGTTTTTTAAATACTTAACCATAGGGTGAGCTATTTTGGAATAGTCTTTAAAAAATTTTCTATAATTCCCTGTAGCTCCTAGGAAACCCTTTAACTGTTTTTCAGTTTTGGGAAGTGGGTATGCCGGAACGCATTGAATCTTATTTGGGTTAGGTTTCATGCCCTTCGCTGTCAGGGCATGACCTAGGAACTCTGTGTTCCTTTTCATAAATGAGCATTTGTCGAATTGTATTTTCAAGTTATGCTCAGCGAGTTTTTTAAATATCAATCTTAAAGCTTGTATGTGTTAGGCTTGTTGAAAAGATTAAAATATCATCTAAATAGACGACACAACATTTATTAATATAATCCCTGAGTATTTCGTTCATTAACCTCTGAAAGGTTGCCGACTCGTTTTTTAATCCAAAGGGCATTCTTAGGTATTCGTAAAGGCTCTGGGGAGTAACGAAAGCTATTTTAGAGATATCATTCCGGTGAACTTTAATTTGGCGATACCATTTTGCTAGATCTATCGACGAAAAGTCCTGAGCTCTCCCAAGTTTGTCCAATATGCTATATATATTGGGTAGGGGGTACTTATCATCAATGATGATCTCGTTTAATTTCCTGTAGTCGACACATAAACGGAATTTCTGCTTTCCCGAATTATCTACCTACTTTGCTACCACCACTATTAGTGAAGCGTACGTACTATTAGATTTTCAGATAATCCCTTGCCCCTTCATTTCTTTTATTTGTTGACTTATCTGCTGTTCGAGTTTTGGAGGTAGTCGATACAGTTTAGCATGAATAGGTTGGTCTACTGTCGTTCTAATTTCATGCATTATTGAATTTGTGTTAGTTAGCTGATTCCCTTCTTTATAAATAAGATTGCCGAATTGGTTTAATAACACCTGCATTTCTCGCCTTTCCTCTTCACTTAAATGACCCAGATCTATGTCCTTGCTATTCGTGTTGAATTCAAAACAATCAAAGGTTGCTTCGTTCTCAGTAGAATATAGGGGTATACTGACATTATTTTTTTTTAGAGTTATTGTTTTGCCTATGCTGGCCTGAATTTTTTCGGTTTTGATTGTTCGAGTTATTCTGCATATTCGAATTATGTTTGGTATCTCTATTCCTTACGAAATTTATTTCTCTAGATATGTCCTTGTGGTTACCTGCTGGTCGAAAATGTTGTTTCAACAGATTTCTCGCTTCTGTTCACCCGCTCGGCTGGTTATTGAGAAGTAAGTCCTTGGCTTTTCCGGTGATTTTTGTGTTGTATATCGCCTCCCATAATTCTAACTTCACTGGATCTTCCACCGCGTCAATGTTTGTTCCGACTACACTTAAGAACTGCGTGAGTTCTTTTTGATCGCCATAAATTGGTTTGATATAAGAAATTTCTTTCATTACGAAGCACGCACGGCTTTGTGTGGGTCGTTCACCTCGTGCAGCTAAAGCTTCTATGGCTACTGTGAGCCTTTCCATTAGTTGGTCGTTCATTTCCTGGCTGATAACTTTGGCCCAGAACTTATCTATGCTATCCTTCTTCAGAATTTTGTTCTGATTTTCGTTCACACTTGCTTATTTTAATTTTTTGGGTCTGAATTTTAGTTTGATTAATCACTGGTTTTTATTGTCACCAAAATATTTATCAAACAATTGTATTTCACTGTAATTTAAAGTCTTTTTTTTCGGTCCGTTAACTTTTGGATTTTTTTTTTTTTTTTACATAATGATCCTACCGATTGCGCCACTAAAATTTCTGGGAAAATTTCATTGCGTTCGACGTGCGTGCATCGGACTAAGCAAGTTAAAAGTGTAGAGAATGCAAAAGATAGGATTGTGGGAAAATAGAAAAAAAAAAGAAAAAGATGAGTCAACTTGAAATTGTGGAGAGATTCGGGTATCGTCTGGTATGCGTTACCGGATCCGTAACTTACATTAGTTTTCTTCGTACAACCTCATAATTGGATGCTATACGCCTACTAAAACCTGATTATCTGATTATATAATAGAATTTTATTTTCAGTGGACGTATCTGAATTATATCCCAAGAACCTATAAAGTTGTATATGTCTGATATTAAGCTCTTCTACCTTCTTTTCCGCATGTTCCTTCCATCTCAGTTTTGCATCCAGATTCATACGTAGATACTAAGCTGTGTTAGAATAAGCAACTATTTGGTTATTTATAACTAAAGGAACATTCGTTATTTTCTTATTTGTGAAATCGATATGGGTGTACTTTGGCTCATTAAGTTTAATTCGCCATCGTCGCGTCCAATCACATATCTCGTCAACTGAATTTTGTAGTTTTTCTGTTGCTTTAGCTACGCATACAATCTGGCAATCATCGTATCACTCGCATTCGGTATATCTCTGGTATATAATACATACAGGGTGGGTCCCAGAACGTTTCGCTATGGAACACCTGCTTGTGTTTCTTTAAGTTCAGAATACGCTACGCCATCGCGAACTCTAAAAAATCGAACCTTGTCCTTGTGCAAGGTCTAAAAATATTGTAGAACAAACTTGTTTCTTTTCAAATGCATTTTCTATAACATTAGATTTTCGATGAACTTCGTCTATTGTAGACTGCCTACTCCTTAACCCAAACTGATGGGTTGAAATGGGCCATCTTTGTTCTATGATTTCATCTTGTCTCTTAAGGAGCAGTTTTTCAAATATTTTTGATAACACCGGTAACAGTGACGTTTACCTGTAAGAAGAAACTTCCGCTAGAGGTTTACCTTGTTTAGGTATACGTATAATCTCTGCTATCTTCCAGTGATGTAGACGTATCTTTGTTGAAAGGAAGCATTTATTATAAGCTAAAGCTTTAACAGCGCTATTCTGTTAGAAAGTTTATGAATACATGTTTTGATCTCTTTCAGCGAAACATAAGGGATTACGTCATCATCTACTTAATGTAAGTATTCAAGACGTTCGTCTGCCACGCTAGATGGAAAAGGTTTAAAGGCATTTGACAGGTGCTCCGAAAAAAGTTGCGCCTTTTCTTTTGGGTCGCCGATCCATTTCCCATCGGATGTTTTTATGGGGGATCTTGCGCTTGAGGTCTTTTTAAATATTTTGCAGCCTTCCAAAGGGAGTAGTCTGTGACTTTGTTAGCAGATATGCTACGGAGGTATTTGCTAAGAGATCTGTTTTTAAAAACACCGACACATTTCTTAAGTTCGTTATTTATTATATTGAATATAGCCTTATCGCCATTCCCTGCGAGCTCTTCTCTTTTCTAATATAAGTTCCCTAATTTCTGCGGGATATTTTACCGATGCTTGTTTCTTTTTTTGGTAACTCGGTGTACTATGTACTATCTCTCGCTATGAGATCTTACTCTATAGGCGAATGCCTGGGTGGGCAGTATATAACTGCTATTATAAATTTCTTGCTTTTTGCCGAAATAGTTACTATCGCTATTTGCATGCTTTGCTTAGCTATTTTCGGCAATTCATACGGCTGTAAAATGCTTTTGACAATAACAGCCCTAGTCTAGTAGCCTTATTTTCATATGAGTGCCATTGCAACTTTGTTTTCAATAGCTCATCAGTGATATCTCTTTATATCACTGTCATCAACAGATATTTTCCAATTATATACCAAAAAAGTATATACAAAAAAAGATCGCAAAGGAAAAGCAGGAACCGATTGACGCGCTAACGTATTCACAAGCTGCGTTGCAAGGAAATAAAAAAAATGGTATTACGCCAGATCCAGTAGCACACGTTTTCTCCCTTATACTCACGACTCTTGAGGAGCAAAGCAGAACAAATAAATTTTAAGTTGAAAAATTAAGCAAACTCGAGAAAGAAATGCGTAGAACTCGATTTTAAGCATGAATATGAAACAAGTGCTTAAAATATTGACGTGGAACGCAAACGGCCTTATTAAAAAACTCGACGAACTGGAAGTGTTTTTACAAAAAGGCAACATTGACATTTGCTTGATTTCTGAAACTCACTTGAGGAAAGGACCTGGTGTGGATCTAAAAGGATACTGTGCTTATCATGCATACCATCCATCAAAAAATGCCAGAGGCGGATCTTCATTGTTCATTAAAGATTGTATTGAACCCTCTATAAATATGAAGATTGAAAGCGATGCAATGCAGTTAAATTCGGTTCGCATAAACCACCTACAACATTGCATCCATTTATTGTCCTCCGCGAAGCAAGCTACAAAAGAATGACTTTAAAGGTATCTTTGATTCACTCGGACCGAATTTTATAATTGGTGGTGACTTTAATTCGAAACATACCTTCTGGGGCTCTAGATGTTATGCAACGAAAGGCAGCCAACTCTATTAAGCCGGTATGCAATGTAAAGTTGACTTTTTCTCGACAGGAAACCCAACATATTGGCCTTCGGATATAACAAAGACCCCCGATCTTGTAGACTTTTCTGTCACTAAGGGAGCAGCCAAATATCTACAAACATAGAGGAAAGTTATGATCTCTCTTCAGATCACTGACCAGTCATTTTGACACTAAGCATACCCTTAATTAAGAAAGACGTGTCGCCTATATTTACTAACAACAAATCTAACTTGGACGGTTTTAGAAACTACTGCAATGAACATATTGTTCTTAACGTGTCGCTTAAAACACATAACGAAATAGAGGACGAATTCATATTCATATTCATATTCAGCAAAGTCATGCAGAATGCTGCCTGGAACAAAACTTCAACTAGGAGAACAGAGAAAGCAAGTAGTGAAATAAAATATCCGCCAGAAACAAAAGAACTAGTGAGAGAAAAGAGGAGAACGCGCAAAAGATCCCGTGCTCTCCACCATAAAACATACTTGAACCACTTATGCAACAAATTGAAAGAAGCAGTACGAGATAACAAAAATCGGAATATTCCCATATATCTCGAAGGTCTGACTGCCGAAAGAAGTTCAAATTACTCCCTTTGGAAAGCCATGAAGGGAATCAAAAAGCCTCAAATGCAATTTCCTCCAACAAGAAAAAATAGTGGCGAATGGGCAAAGGAGATAAAGAGAAGGCGGATATTTGCCGAACACCTAGAAGAAACGGTCAAGCCTTTTGATGTACAGGCGTTAACAGGAGGTTCTAGTTATATAATTACATTACGGCACCGGAGAATTTTAGAATAAAAACAGTGTCGCTACGAGAACTTACCAACCAATTAAAACTGCTCAACTACTCCAACTTATAGATGCCGCGCTAAAATTATTAAGCGTTCCAAGTTGCCGAACTTATAATGGTCCCGAAACCAGGCAAATCTTTAAATGAAAAAAAGTCCTAGAGACCGATATAGCTTCTGCCGATAATATCTAAAATATTTGAAAGACTCCTATTGAAGCGCTTGCAACCGATCATTGAAAGTGACGTCTTATTTCTGAACATCAATTCGGGCTTAGAAATAAGCACTCCACGATTGACCAGGTTTTTAGAATTACGAATGAAATTGAGAAAGCCTTAGAGGGGGAAAAGATGTGTTCTAGCGTGTTTCTTGACGTGTCTCAAGCCTTCGATAAAGTATGGCATGAAGGCTTAAATTTTAAGCTAAGTCAGGTTCTTCCGAGAGAGCTGCATACGATTCTGAAATCGTACCTGGAAATCACAAAGAATGAGACCGTTCGATCTGGCGCAATAAGGACTTTCCGCATATAACAGCGGTACTAGCAGGTACTTTTGCTGGAAAGCTACCTGCCCCAAGCGAACGTTATTTGAAACGGAAACTACTTGATAAGGTAACTTAGTTATAGTCGTTAAGGAGGGAGGCGTGTTTTTAGTGAGTAAGAATCTCACACTACTATGAGCAACGGGTTTATAGTGTCTCTGAAGCTTTTGACACCTACCCGCCAAAATGAAAAAAAAAAAAAACTATTTGTGGTGGTAATTTTAGTACTGCCTTTTTCTTCCAGTAATATTCTTTTCAAGTCTTTTATTATTTGTATTAGCCTGTGAATTCACGTATTTTGCCATACTTTCATGATTTCATGCAGGTGTTTCTGGGCCTTCTTATGCCTTGCGTTTTTTTATTGGCCTTTCGTTTTTCCTTGGAGATGTTTCTACCTCTAGTGCCAGTTCTTTTTCATCTGTGAGGTATTCTATTTTTTTATCCTGCTGTATTGTTTTTGGTTGGACAGTACTGTCCAACAGGGACACTCTTATTTCTAGGTTTGTTATCTGCTTTTGCAAGCTTACAATAATCTCCTCTAAACTTTTCGTCGCTTTAAGTTCAGCTTGCTTGAAAGAAACGTGATGAACTATTGAAATCCGTACCACTTGAACAGCGTATAAATGATTTTACGAACCACTTATCTAATTACATGGGTATGTTTGTTGCACAGGACGCTGATATATTACACATATATGCTTACAGTAGCCTGCCCAGTACAAGTGCAGAAATTTTCTTGCAAAATCCAGATATTTCCAACAGAGCATTAGATCTGGGCCAGTTACATACACTCAAAATGTGACTGAAAACTAATAAATCTGGCAAATAAGGAGCACCTTGATGCTCTTATCAGATTGCAATCTTTCGGGCTTCGAAAAATGTCCAATATTCAAAAGCAATCAAAGCTTTAGAAGCCACATCAGGTTTTGTGGAACTAATAGTTAACAATGAGCTTTGTACCATTCATAATAGCCTCCACTGAACAGGTGATGGCGGCTCTTAAAAGCACTTTAAGAATTGGTCTACAATCAATTATTGATTGGGCGTTCAGGTTTAGTTTAGTTTAGTTTAGTTTATTATTAATATTGAATTCATTGTTCACATAAGACTTGAGTACAAAACACATTTGTAGTTTAGTTTAAGGAGTTAAGTTTAAATAAAAGAAAGAGATAAGGAAAAGAAAGTACCAAGAAAAAAAAACATAAGGAAAAGAAGAGGTAGGAAAGCAGGCAAATCTGTTAGGAATTATTAGCATAATGAAGAAACAATTTTTTCTTAAAGGCGGTTCTGTTCTTCGTGCGCTTTATATCTACGGGTAAGCTATTCCAAAGGCGAATCGAGTTAACAAAAAATTGTCTAGATGTATTAACATATTTGCATCTTGGAATGATCAATTGCAACATTCTAACATTACGCGGAAAATTAATTTTTTCAAATAGATATTCCGGTTGTTAAGTTGTAAAAATTTTGTGTAGTGATAGTACAGTTCTATATTTCATCAATTCGTCGATTGACAAACCATGGGAGTAGAAAGAGATATGTTCATATCTTCCTATGCCGAGTATATATCTCGCAGAGCTATTATAGGCAACATTCAGCTTTCGCCTAGATTCATAATCCATATCGGAGTATATTTCACACCCATACAATAGAATAGGCACGATATATGATTTTAAAAGCTCTAAAAGGTTGGACTAAGTCCTCTAAGGGCTATGGCAATGGGTCGATATTCAGTTTCTGAGCGCGATGGAGATTTCGGAATTTGCACCACTTTAGAGATTTTCCAACTTTCAGGGAAGGTTGAAGTTGTGAGTATTGAATTAAAAATATGGGTTATATAAGTGAGAATGACTGGAAGCAGGATTTTTAGGAACTTGGGAACGATATTATCCCATCCAACTGCGTTAGATTAAATGTCAAGCATCGTTTTATTAACACTGATTTCGTCGGTACATTGAAGGGAGAAGGTGTCGTCGCTACTGCATTGCGGTTCAAATATACTAGTCGGATTATGTGTATCATATGCAGAAACAAATTTAGCATAAAGTTCGCTTAAATTTAATGAGGCTTGTAAGGGCTGGCTTTTCAGAAGTTAAATCGAGTGAGCGCACAGTCTTCCAAAAGTCGGTGTTTGAGCTAACTGCATTGAACTTGTTTGCATAAAATGACCTTTTATTAGATCTGATTAATAAGGTTACTGCATTACGAACAACTTTGAACTCTGTGTGTATTTCAGGACATTTGTATCGTCTCCATCTCCTGTATAAGAAATCCCGGACTTTCATGAGATCAAAGACTTCTTTTGTAAGCCAAGGTGATGTGCATTTCTTGAACTTCTTTTTACCACTGGCACATGCTTTCTCATTGAAATATTTAATTTGAAAGCTGGTATCATTTGTTGCATATATCGGGTGCCAATGTATCGTCTGGCAGTCATGAAAGAGTACAACTAGATTAAGTTTTGTATGATCAAATGACTCGAAGAAAACATTATTCGTTACTTCTGAAAGTATGTTGACTGTTAAAAAAAGGCAATCCTATAAGAGTCATTATAAGGAAAGGCAGGGAAATTAAAAGCAAGTTAAAAAATATAGTTCTTCCTGTCGTGACAGAGAAAAGCCGAGAGATAACAAATAAGACAAAGTCATTCAGGGGGAGTCAGCTGGAGAGCTTCAGAAGAAGTTGGCGAGATGTGGGTGCTAGCTCCTTCATTTTAAAGACCATTTTAGGAGCAAGTATACCATTTTGTTCGAGGCCCCTATCTAACACACCCGTCACCAGAGGTTCTACAAAAATTTTCAACAAAAGACGAACAAACAAGTTTCGGAAATGAGAAGCGAAAAATATTGGAGGCTGTTCATCAAACCAGCCCTAGTTTCATGTCAAAGATGTTTCTTGTGAACAAGTCCGATGGAGAACCCCCCTAATCATCGGTTTGAAAGAGTTGAACAGGTATGTATAAACAAAGCCACCATAGACTGGTGGATCAGAAGATAACACACATCAACAGCCATACACAAAGGAAGTAATAAACTTCTTAGTGACTTAGGGGAGTCAGCTGGAGAGCTTCAGAAGAAGTTGGCGAGATGTGGGTGCTAGCTCCTTCATTTTAAAGACCATTTTAGGAGCAAGTATACCATTTTGTTCGAGGCCCCCATCTAACACACCCGTCACCAGAGGTTCTACAAAAATTTTCAACAAAAGACGAACAAACAAGTTTCGGAAATGAGAAGCAAAAAATATTGGAGGCTGTTCATCAAACCAGCCCTAGTTTCATGTCAAAGATGTTTCTTGTGAACAAGTCCGATGGGGGAACGCCCCTAATCATCGGTTTGAAAGAGTTGAACAGGTATGTATAAACAAAGCCACCATAGACTGGTGGATCAGAAGATAACACACATCAACAGCCATACACAAAGGAAGTAATAAACTTCTTAGTGACCGGCGCAGTACTCGTAGATTCGGGTTGGTGTGCACAGTTAGACGATGGTCAAAGGAACAATCGAAGTGGCACTCGAATCTAAAGGATATGTATGCAGTTTACATGGCCGTTAGTAAGCAAGCATCCTTTCTGAAGAACAAACATATTCTGCTGCAATCGGACAACAGATGTTTAGTTGTCTATATTCGCAAAGAAAGAGGAACAAAGTCGATAAGCTTGAACCTCACATATCGGTTGCTTCTCCTCGTCGATCAGCACAGAATTACTCTGTCGGCATTTTATTTTCCGGGAAGATACAACGGCAAAGCAGACAGGCTATCGAGAGGCTATCGACACCAGAATGGCATCTTCTTCCAAATGCAACAAGACAAGTTTTCGAAAAACTGGATACATCAAAAGAAACAGCAGTAGTCACCAGATATGTTTCAATAAATTGCAAAAACAGGTCGGCTGCATATTCAGATGGTTTCAGTCGAGAATGGAATTATCGCATAGGCTGGGTTTTTCCGCCACCTAGTCTAATGCCAAGGGTTCTCACTCACTTGAACAATTCGCAGAGAATATACCTCATTGTAGCCCCCGAATGTAATCAGGCATTTTGGATGACAGACCTGAGTACTCGTGCCCTGGAGCCACCGCTAACAATACCCAACCTGCGGAGGGTACTAATAGATGACACAACAGGTCAGCCACATCCACAAGTGAAATATTTAATCCTGAGAGTATTAAAGGTTGGGTGTGGAGCTCACAAATAGACAGCTGATCTAGAGATGAGAAGTAATTATTATTATTTGAAAGGATGGAGATTTTCAACCTTAAAAATTTACTTACAAGTTATCAGAAGATAGATTTCTTGGTGCAAACAGAATAAAGTCAGCTCTCAATCTGCAGATGGATACAACATAGCTAGATATCTGTTTTCATCTGTTTTTGAAAGAAAACTTCTCACCCAGTATGATTCGAATACGACAGAGTATAATATCATCCATTTTTTTAGTCCGCTTTTTGAAGCTTCAAGAAGGACAGCTACGATCTTACTACTGGCATCGGGAAGAAGAATTCAGGACCTGATCGATAGAAACTCTAAGGACAGTTATGTAGATGGCGAACATGAAATAATTTTACATCCGACTTTCGCTTCGAAGACCGATTCAGCATCTCATAGGCATTCATGTTGGCATTTGCGCGATAACCCAAATAAAATGTATGTCCAGTTGCTTGGTTAAAATGTTTAATCAGACTTTCAAAGACAAGAAGATGTCCAGCAGATACATTGGATAGTTTATTTATAACTGTAAATGGAGAGGTTAGACCTGCTTTTAGAACAGTAATTGGGGGCTGGGTACGTACCGTTCTACGTGCAGCTGGAGTAGAAGCTACAACAGTCAGCGTTCGAGCAGCTGTGGCTTCATTAGAGTCGGATGGGGGAGAGAAAAAACCTTCAGAAAACACGCAAGTACTGCGTATCGTCTTAATAACTTCATACCAAATAAAGACTTCTTATGTATTTTCTCAAATTAATCATGAACTATTGAATATATTGCCGATAGATATTTTATTTGGTTCTATTTTATTTTGTTTTGTTTTTAAGTTGATTCGAACTAAAAAAGGGATGATAAATTAATACATAAAAACTGATACTTGCTCAACCGTTGTTATGTTATGTTGCTAAGCAAGGAATCATCATAGCGTTGAGAGTTGTGACCAAATACTAGCGGATAACAACAACAGACGTCTTCAACGTTGTGTGTTTTCGCCAGTCAAATAATAGGACGGTTTTACACTGCAATAAAACCGATTAATTTGCTGGCAGAGAGCACACAGCTAACTGCGACCTACTTACTGGTTAAGATGTCATGACAGGAATACCGCGTGTTGCTTTACCTAGAGTCGAAATGGGGAAGTTCGGAGAGTGAATGCTGGAACTTGAGGCGAGTATACAATAGCTTTTTCAACAGCGACACTATGTGTTTTCTATCGGCAAATTATATCACTTTTATTGCAATGCCAAACTGTCCTATTTTGAGTATAGAAAACATACAAGCCTCTAATGGCCCGCCGTTACACCCACCTATATATTGGCTCAAAAGATCGCCTGGCTGAACATCACTGCATTTCTTTCTATATAAATTCGCTAATAAATGACAATAAACCAGAGACGATATTCGAATTAAAAGCGATTTTTGTCGCCTTGTAGCTCATGCTGCTCGAAAAAGTCGTAAAAAATAACACTATCTTTTAGCCGTCTTTCACTACTAATGGCAAAACATCATTTTTTCAACCGAGTTACTGAAATCAAAATTATAATGATTTTTTCGGGTCTTACTTAAGTCTCAAGTTTAAAAATAACTCTTCATAACAAGTCAATTAGATATTATAAATGGACTTAATTTCCTTCGAAAGTTTGTTCTTGGTGATGATAACCTTACTTGATTACTTTAGGTGGTGCTACGGTCCGGGGTGGACCTGGGCCTCAGGCAACAAGCATTTTCAACAAGTTCGTTCCTGCTTCCTGCCTCCAGGTTCGCACACTAAATTGACTGAGGTCCCTGTTTGTGGATCTATTTTCAAATGAATAATATAAAATAAACTAATAAGCATAGTATTGTTCTATTTATTGATCGTATAAACTTAAAAAATGTCAATTAGAATCTGTAACACGTTTAGCAACATTTTTAAACAGATATAAAAACTGTTATGAATAACTGAAATTTATAACGTATTACGACACAGAAAAGAGTGTTTTTTTTTATACTTATATATGTACAGAATCTCCTTATTATACCCAAGTCTTTTTACATAAATTTTTGGTCCATTTTCGGACATTGAATCTGATCTACAAAAAACAAAAAAGTTAATTAAATACCTTTTAAAGAAAATTCAAAGTTTGAATACCTTCTCCGAGTGTGTAGTATGTAGTGCCGAGGATCAAAGGATTCGCTACATTAAGTCTTCACACAAGAGGTCAACATATTCTAAGCTGCTGCCAATTTTCTCATCAAATCGATAATCGAAAGCAGGTGAGTGCTGGACAACCTTTTTCTGTTTTTTTTTTTAAATTTATTTGCACACATATAACATAACATAAAATGTCGTACGGCAAGCTTCAACTTCATAAACTTGCTGCAATAAAAAAAGACAGGGCAAATTTTAAAAGAGAAGATAAAATCAGGCTAAGAAAAATTAATTACCCTTAAATGCATCTGGAAATGATGGAGAAGCAAGCGACGACTGCCGAGCTCTACCATCAGCAAATACTTGGAACAGGTAAAATCGAAGCTGAGCTTAAAGTTACGGATTTGGAGGCAGCATATGAAAGCATTCGTGAAGTATATGCAGACTATAAAATGGAGGTCCTGGACACCATAGGTAAATTCCAATCAGAGGAAGTACCGAAAGTTTGCGGATTGCCATCAGCCGCAGCTGAAAACTGTGATGGCAGAACAACCGAACTCAGGTTACCCATTATCACGTTACCAACCTTTTCAGGTAGTTATAAGACATGGAGATTATTCCACGATATATTTGTTTCTTTTATCCATACCAACTAAACTCTGTCGGAAATCCAGAAGTTACATTATTTAAAGTGCAATTATAACCGTGCTTGGGAAATCCTAACAGATCGCTATGATCACACGCAGTAAAAATTATTTTTCGGTCAAGTTAACATGAGCAGTGATTCAGCAGTCAACATAAAAAACATTTTAGACACCTCGCAGGAAATTATAAATTCGTTGGAGAATTTAGAGGTACCAGAGGGTAATTGGGATACCATTTTAATTTTTGCTATCCTGCAGAATTTGACCAATACAGTTCAACAACTTTGGGAGGTTTGCCCATCAACTCAAAAACATTTAAGACACCGCGCAGGAAATTATACATTCGTTGAAGAACTTAGGGGTACCAATGGGTGGGAGACCATTTTAATTTCTGTTATCCTGCAGAAATTGACGAATATAGCAGCCTTGAGAAGAAAAATTGGGTAGCAATAAGGAATTTCCAAAAATAATAGAATTTTTTCGAGTTCTTGCAGTGTAGATTTAGAACGCTGAAAGCAGTTGAGCAGCAGTCCATAGTAAAGAATGTTACAAAATTAAAAACTGCAACTCAGGTTCTGCACACCCGCAAATGCAAAAACGACAATTAAACTGCAGGGTTTATCAAAAGGGACAACATGCATTGAGAGAGTATAGAAAATTTTTGGAGATGTATGTAGGCCAACGAAAACAACCTGTTTTCAATATCAAGGTCTGCGAAAACTGTTTGGCCTACAGCCATTTTAAAAATAAATGTCTGAGACCGAAAATGAAATCAACTCCACAATCCCAATCAAACTCAAGAAAAAACGCTTTAGGAAGTTTAAGGGCCCTCAACCAGTCACAACTATAGGGTCCATCACACGTATACCAACTCCCAAGTCTTGCTGTCAACACCTTTGGTTAAAGTGAAGGCGGCTGATGGAAACCTGATAACACTCAGAGTTCTCATAGATACAGGTTCCGAGGCCTCTTTCATAACAGAAGCAACTGTATAATGCTTAAATCTGAAGACGAAATGAGCACTTAGCCAAATAAGTGAGTTGGGGGTGGTCAGCAGTGGGGAGTCGAACAAAAATAGTCGATCTAAACTTTGTTTCCCCCCCCTCGAATTTAAGAGGTCGAGTACAAGCTCTTATATTAAAGACACTGAATGGCCTCCTTCCGGCCCAATATACTGATGCAGAAAAGTGGTCTTACCTCAATGGATTGTAGTTCGCAGATCCAACATTCAACGTTCCCGCGAAGGTTGATATGTTACTCGGTAGTGACATCTATGCAGACATAGTTTTAGGGGAAGTCGTGAAGGTTAGTGGATGCACGTTGTGCACAACACAGCGGACGGAGTCGGAGTGGATCTTGTAAGGCAAAGTCCCGTCGTCCAAATCATAAAAAATCCGTGCTTTCTAAACTTCAACTAAATCGAGCTCAACATAACAATGAAGAAGTTTTGAGAGTTTGAAGAAGAACCTTTTGGAACCTACAAAACAGAAAAAGATGAAAAGTGTGAAGAACATTGTAAGAAGAATAAAAAACCTGATGGGGGTTACCAAGTTCGTCTGTTCGTCTGGAGAGTACCCAAATATGGGCCCAACAAGACAAGGTGCGTTTCTTGCAGCTGGAGAGACGACTGCAAACCAACACGGCCCAATACAAAGAATATGCCAAATGCATGGCTGAGTACCTCCAACTCGGGTACACGACCCCAGTGGATGAGTCGAATGAGGTGCTTAAATCTACCTTTAATTTTTTCATTCCCCACCACACCGTCATAAAGGAATCCAGTACCACTACACCGTTGCAAGTGGTGTTTGACGCAATAATTAAACCATTTTCTGGCCCTTCCTTCAATGACAAGTTGATGTTATCGACATTATTTTAAGGTGGAGAAAATATAGGTTTACCTTTACTGGTGACGTAGAAAAAATTAACCGTCAAATCCGTGTCAACACAGCAGATGCACGCTACCAATTGATTGTATGGAGAGGAAATATCAACCAAGATTTAAGGGTTTATTGACTGAATACAGTAACTTTTGGTACAGCATCAGCCCCATATATTGCAATCAGGGTACTTCCACAACTAGCAGAAGACGAAGAACACAAGCATCCTATGGCCACTACTGTCATCAGAGAGGAAACCTTTGTTGACAATGTTATCAGTGGTGCTGATGCTGTTGCTGAAACTATACACAAACTCCAGAAGTAAGGAATTTTATGGGAACTACAAGTTTCCACCTAATGTAATAAAGTCAGCAACTCAAACAGGTTTTACCGAACATTCCAGCGGAACAGCGAGCAGTATACTTCTCACTACCGTTTGTAGAAACAAGTGAAGTAAAGACGCTTAGCTTCAATTGGTTCCCCATTCCAGATGTCCTCTCGCTCTAAGTCGATCATTTGAACGAGGTCGAAGTCACAAAGCGACCCATCTTATCCGCGATAGCTAAGCTCTATGACCCAACGGGCTGCGTCGCGCCATCTACAATCGAAGCAAAAACCATCATGCAGCAGCTGTGAGGTAGAGGATTAGAGTGGGACAAACCGATTCCATTAGAGTTGGAGAAGGAATGAGTAGCCTTTCGGGACGACTTACCTGCGCTTGAGCAAGTCCAGATTCGCCGTTGGATTAACACCGACAAAAGCATCAAGAGGCTTGAAATAGCGGCGACGCTTCGGAAAAAGCATACGCCGCCGCCGTTTACTTGCGTGTTTCGGATGTACACAAGAAAGAACATACGCATCTAGTCACCTCAAAAACGAAAGTGGCGCCCTAAAAACAATCATGCTACCAAGGTTGGAACAATGCGGAGCGGTACTGATGAATAAATTTCTTCATGCGTGTACTGACTCAATCATCACTTTATGCTGGATTAGGGCATCTCCGTTAAAATGAAAGACTTTCACCGCCAACTGCGTCGCGCAAATACAGAAATTAACCAACAACGCCATCTGGAAACACATTCCATCAGAACACAACTCGGCAGATATTGCATTTCGCGGAGTCCTTCCCTCGATGACCATCGACAACAAACTGTGGTGGGAAGGGTCAGAATTTCTGCGACATCAATGGAACGCAATGCATCCTGTACAACCATCTTGCTTGAACACTTCTCAAAAAGCTAATTTTTCATTTAATTTTTTTTCATTGAAAATGCATTTTTATTTTATTCAATTCAGTAATTCTTATATGCTACACAAAAAAAGGCTTAAAAATAAGCTTAAATTACTTAAAACTATCTTTTAAGAGAAATCACCAGAAGGCTACCCATCTCTTAGTTATTATTATACAATATATTTTTTTAATTTTTTTTTTATTAATTTTTTTTATTTTAAAAATAAGGCAGACCCACTCTGCTTGATAACGAAGCTAACTAGTATTTGAGGAACTCGACGACGTAGATTCCTCTCCTTGAGTCGCCTGTCCGCAGCTGTTCAAGCGACGTGAAAGATTAACGGCACCGCTAATCAGTCCTGGATCAGACCTTTCACATCGAGGTGAAGGAACGCTTCTGGAGGAATAAAGCCGTCAAAGCGAACTCTCTCGTGATACAAATAGTTGGGGCAGTAAGCCTCGGAGATCAGGTTGATCGACAAGGTCATGGCTCTTGCAATGTGCCTCCGTGTCAACTTAATAACAAAATTGTCCACTCTTATTAGGTTCGCCCTATTGTACAAGACCTCATTAGGATAGAATTTTATGTACTCAGACTCTGGTGTTCTGTATAGGCGAAGACAAGCCCTAAGGCAAGCCCTCTCAAACACCCGAATCTCTTCCAAAAGACTTGCTCTCACGTTAAACCACACGGGACAACCAAATACAAGCATAGGCCGGATAAGGGCCATGTAGCAGATCACCTTTATCCTCGCATCGAGTTGCCAGTTATAAAACAATCTCTTTGTAAGGACAAAAGCACCCTTGGTCCTGGCCAGGGCAACATCTATATGTTTGTTAAAATATAGATATTGATCTAACCAGATCCCAAGATATCTGACTACATTTTGACAAGCAAGTTGCTGCCCGTGTTGTCCAACGATCTGAAACTTTCGCCAATGTGCTGGATAATGTGTTATTCATTGCATTGTTAAACAGGGTGGTATAAATGTCCACCGCTTCTAGTGGGAGATATCGAGGCACAATTTTCGGTATTCCATCGGTTCCCACTGATTTCTTACTTCTTATTGTATCGAAGATCGTTTGAAGCTCTTCCTTCGAAATGAACGGGGGTTGCTCCCTTTCATTGGCAATGACATTATTTGCCATATTCTCGTCACTGAACTGGGTGAAACCCGAGTTCTCGATTCGCAAGTTCATTATTTCATATCGAAGGTAGAAATTGTGCACAAGGACTCGATTTTCCAGGTCGTGGTTCGGGCCAATGGAGTCATTCGCCTTGTACACTTCCTGGAACGTCGCTCCTATAGCCTCGACCTTCTCCTGCGGATCCTCGATCACAAAGAAGTTGTCATCATCAACAGATTCATTGGGATCTATGCCTGCCATTGAGAATATGCGTTCGTTGTCAGTCGTTCGGGCAATTTTTAGACATGAAAGGTCGTTTTGATCTTTCCTCCAAAATATTTGTTTTATTTGCGGAAAAATATTCGGGTTGCTGGTGTTTACAGCCCGAATATTGTTGTTCCAATACAAACTTACAGAAGCCCTGCAACATTCTTTTATTAATATTTGGAGGTCTTTGATCGACGACTTTAATGTCATAATCTCCGGGTTGTGTCTGTCAGTAAACTGTCTCTACAAGGTCTTCAGTCTTGAGAGTAGTCTACTTTTATGTCGGTAAAGTGCGTCCATAGTTGAGTTGTGGAATAAGTCTTCGTTGTCAGTGTGTTGATACCGAGGTATCGTTTTGTCCATAGTCCGTTTAATTGTCTCGTCCATTCATTTCATTTCATTTTTAATACATTTTTATTTAATTCAATTCAAGAATTCTTACAAGCTAGACAAAAAAACGCTTAAAAATTAGCTTAAATAACTTAAAACTATCTTATTGTAACTTACTGGCCCCATGCGGGCACTCTAGGTTAAACATAACACTTAATCTATGCCTTTCGACGTTTCTTACAGTATTTTATTTTTTATTTTTTTTTACATTAATTAAAACTAGAACTAAGAAAATGAATTTTACTTTAAAAACTTAGTACATGGACTTGTTTGTAATCTTATTATAAAACTTAGAGACTAAAACTTATACATAGCTACTTACAAACTAAATTATACAGCTACTTAGCCTACTTAAACTATCTTATTATATAAGTATTATTTTTTATTCAAGATAAGAGTCACCCATCTCTGTTTTTTTTATTTTTTATTTTTTAGTTTTTTTTTTTATATTTTTTTATTGTTTTTTTATTTTTTTTAATTTTTTTTTTCTTAAAGCTATCCTAATACTACTTAAATCTATGTAAGCCGGCCATAACTAAAAATAAGGCAAACCGACTCTGCTCCCTAACGAAGCTAACTAGTATTCGAGGAATTCGACAAAGGAGCCTCCCCTTCTTCCGCAAGCCACCAAAATTGTTGGTGCTGCCGAGCAACATCCCTAGTGTCACGACTCCCTACCGCCCTACTAAACCGGAGACGCTCCGCACTGCCGTGTGCGACGTCTCTGTCGTAGTTGAGTCGCCTGTCCGCAGCTGTTCGAGCGACGTGGAAGATTAACGGAACCGCTAATCTATCCTGGATCAGACCATATTTGTTGAGGTAGAGGAACGCTTCTGGAGGAATGAAGCTGTCAAAGCGAACTCTCTCGTGATACATATAATGGGGGTAGTAAGCCCCCGAGATCAGGTAATTCGACAAGGTCATTGCTCTTGCAATGTGCCTTCGAATCAACTTAATAACAAAATTGTCCACTCGTATTAGGTTCGCCCTATTGTACAAGACCTCGTTAAGATAGAATTTTATGTACTCAGACTCTGGGGTTCTGTATAGGCGAAGACAAGCCCTAAGGCAAGCCCTCTCAAACACCCGAATCTTTTCCAAAAGACTTGCTCTCACGTTGAACCACACGGGACAAACAAATACAAGCATAGGCCGGATAAGGGCCATGTAGCAGATCACCTTTACCGTCGCATCGAGTTGCCTGTTATAAAACAATCTCTTTGTAAGGGCAAAAGCAACTCTGTTGAGTTGATCTTCAACTTCCAGTCGTCGCAATATTGTTTAATTTGATCGAAGTCACGTTGCAAAAGAATGTTTATAACCTCTATCTTTGGACCTGATCTGTACGCGATTAAGTCGTCTGCTTACGCTATGGCATGGTGAAGTGAACCTATCAGATCACTTGTGTAAATGTTGAAAAGGATTGGCGAATTAACCGCACCTTGTTGCAGACCGTTTTTAATGTTGAATGTACCAGTAGAAGTCACATCGCCATTTTTCACGATGAACTGTCTATCTGAAAGCATATTGAAAAGAATATACAGCAGTGGTTTACTAATGCCCAGTCTGTTCAACTTGTAGAAGAGTCCCTCTAACCATACGGTATCAAAGGCCTTTTCCAAGTCAATCAGGCAGGCACTCGTGCACTGTTTCTTGGCTTTGTTCCATTGGATATCGGAAACTAGTTTAGACGCGGCATGAATGACGTCATGCCCCTCCTTGAAACCGAATTGATTATCCGGAACTATATTTCTGTCCTCAACCCACTTAGTCAGGACTCTATTGATGACTTTTTCGAAAACCTTACTGATGTTTGGAAGGAGACTGATCGACCGGAGATTCGCCGGATTGGAGGTGTCTTTATCCCTTTTGGGGATGGGATATACCACCGCAGTTTTCCAATGCGCTGGATAATGTGCATTATTCATTGCATTGTTAAACAGGGTGGTATAAATTTCCACCGCTTCTAGTGGGAGATGTCGAAGCACAATGTTCGGTATTCCATCGGTTCCCACTGATTTCTTACTTCTAATTGTATCGAAGATCGTTTGAAGCTCTTCCTTCGAAATGAACGGGGGTTGCTCCCTTTCATTGGCGATGACATTATTTGCCATATTCTCGTCACTGAACTGGGTGAAACCCGAGTTCTCGATTCGCCAGTTCACTTTTTCATTTCGAAGATAGAAATTGTGCAAAAGGACTCGACTTTCCAAGTCGTGGTTTAGGCCAATGGTGTCATTCGCCTTGTACACTTCCTGGAAAGTCGCTCCTATAGCCTCCACCTTTTCCTGCGGATCTTCGATCACAAGGAAGTTGTCATCATCAATAGCTTCATTTGGATCTATGCCTGCTGTTGAAAGTATGCGTTCATTGTCTGTCGTTCGGGCGATTTTAAGACATGAAAGGTCGTCTTGATCTTTCCTCCGAAATATTTTATTTATTTGCGGGAACATATTCGGGTTGCTGGTGTTTACAGCCCGAATTTTGTTGTTCCAATACAAACTCAGAAGACCTGTAATTTTCTTTTATTAATGTTTGGAGGTTTTTGATCGACGACTTTAATGTCATAATCTCCGGGTTATGTCTGTCAGTAAACTGTCTGCACAAGGTCTTCAGTCTTGAGAGTTGTCTACTTTTCTGTCGGTGAAGTGCGTCAATAGTTGCGTTGCGGAATAAGTCTTCGTTGTCAGTGTATTGATACCGAGGTATCGTTTTGTCCATAGTCCGTTTAATTGTCTCGTCCATTAGTTTTAGATACCTGTCAATCTCCTCGTTGGACAGATTTCTGTTGGACGGTGGGTAGAGCGAAGTCGAGGAGAGTGCTCTAGTCAGCGTCCTGGAGAAGTGTGTCCAACGCACCCTACTGTAGTCGTTGGAATTGTTGGAATCATCCAATTCCAATGACCCCACCAATTGAATAGTAGGTTCCCTCTAGTGTTTGGTGTATTATTTCCCCAATCGCTATGTTTGGCGTTGAAATCGCCGCCGATAATGAAATAGTTTTCAAAAGGTGTTTCGAGCTCTGAGATGAATAGGGTGTATTGTGTAGCCTTAGGTGCATAAGCAGACAACATGTATAACCGCTTTCTACTACGGAGAGGGATATACACGATGCATGCTTCAAGCACCTCAAACCTACGCACTACACGACTGTATATTCTTTTAAAACGTATACCTTTTCTTACGAAGATTGCAACGCCTCCTCCTTGTATGGAGTTGGGTCGATTTCTTCGCATAATTTTATAAATTCTGTGCCTCATTTTGTGTCTTTTGGTTAGTTTAGTTTCGCTAACCATAAGCACATCAGGGGCTTGGTATTTAAGCTATTTGAAACGTGTGAAACATTCACTGCAAGGACCTTTAGGGTTTGCTCCGCCATGTACGTACTCATTACTTTGGGTAACTTGGGGCGTTACGGCTGGTGTTTGTGATTGAACAGGTTTTTACGTTCAAGCCTCTCCTTGATCCTTCATCGAAAAATTACGACAAAGTAACTGCTTTAACTTGGTTTCTTTACAGCTGTCATTTGAAAAAATTAGCAGGTCGTCAACATATACAGCAACTCTAATGATCTGATTGTCATTTACGGTGTAATAAACACATTGATCTGCGTTTGAGCGATGTAGACTAAATCCCATCAAAACTTGGTTCAGTTTCTCGTTCCAGACCCGACTTGATTGCTTCAGCCCGTAAAAGGATTTCCTTAATTTACCAACCCTACCAGAACTATCGCAGAACATCTCAGGTTGAGTGACATAAATTTCCTCCTTTAAACTTCCATTCAGGAAAGCCGTAACAGCATCTATTTAGCAGATATTCAAGTCATATCTTACGGCCAAAGCCATCAGGAATCTTATGGAAGTATATCGCGTCACTGGAGAAAATGTTTCATAATAGTCTATGCCCTTTTTTTGCAAAAAAACCTTTGCACACCAGACGTGCTTTGTACATGATCACTTCTCCCTTCTCTCATTTTGTCTTAAAAACCCACTTTATGTTAATTAGATTCTTACCTTTAGGAAGATCAACAAGATCCCATGTGTCATTCGCCAGTAAAGCCCTGAACTCACTCTCCATCGCTTCAATCCAAAGATGAGAATCTGGACCTGAAATCGCCCCAGCTACAGTTTCAGGATCAGCAAACTTAAACTTCGCACTTAAGCGCGCCTGGTTTAGTCTGCGCCCATCAATACGTTCAGATCTTCGCACTTCGTTGTCCGCACTGATGTTGACCACTGGTACTACGTCTTCTGCTGCTTCATTGTATACTGGAATACTAACTTTAGTTGAATTTTCACCATAGTTGATAGCCAATTAGTCGTGGATAACTGGAACATTAACATCAGTTAGATCTTCAATCGTGTCATGGATTGAGTTGCTGCTGACAGCTGGCACATAAACTTCGGTTAGATCTTCAGTTTCGTTGATAGCCAATTCGTCGTGGATATCTGTAACATTAACTTCCGTTAGATCTTCAGCCGTGTCAAAAACTAAGTTGTTGTTGACAGCTGGCACATAAACTTCGGTTAGATCTTCAGTTTCGTTGATAGCCAATTCGTCGCAGATAACTGGAACTCTAACTTTAGTTACATCAGCTGCAATACAATGTAGATCACATGCACTATATTCACTTGTTTTCTTGTCGAATTTGCAATTGTTTCTGACTCAAAAAATATAACGTTTCTGCTCACCATTATTTTCTAGCAATGTCACACAAACGATAGGCCTTTGATTCACCCGAATATCCCAGCAACATGTACTCCTCGGATTTTGCGTCGAGCTTATGTCGTGTCTCATGAGGAACATGTACCATGGCTTTACACCCGAAAACACGTAGCTGCGATAAGTCTGGCTTTCTACCATAACACCTCTGCACGGCACTCGATTAATTAGAAATGCTGCGGTATTCACTGCCTCCGCCCAGAAATACTTGGAAATATTCGCGTCGAATATCTTGCACCGCACCCGTTTCACTAGGTTTCTATTAATCCGCTCAGCATCGCTGTTTTGTTCTGTTAGTTTAGTTTTAAATGCATTTTATTTTCTTAATCATTAATTCTTACATACTAACAAAAAATGCTTAAATGCTAGCTTACAATTACTAAACAATCTTATACTAACTTACTGGCCCTACACAGGCACTCTAAGCTACTCTAAATTTTTAATACTATGTCTTTCGACTTCATTTACATTTTATTTATGATATTAATTTTCTATTCTTAAGGCTAAGAAAAACATTGTTAACAAAAACTTAGCATATGGACAATTTTTTTATTTTTTATAAAAACTTAATATCTAACTTAAAATAAACCTTAGTCTAGCTAACCTACATACACAATACACACATGTAAACTCATAGACATTATACACAATAATATACATACATTAGTATATACCTTCGTATATACTAATATATATATATATTACTTAAATACTAACCTAAACCTATGTAAGCTGGCCATCGCTATTTACAAAGCAAATAGATTGGTCAGCTCTGCCTCATTAGTGAGGCTGGTCCGTAATTGACGGAAACGACGACGAAACATCTTCCCCATCATTCAACCACCAGAAATGCTGGTGCTGCCGAACGACATCCCTCTTATCGCGATTCCCCACCGCCCTACTGAACCTGAGACGATCTACCCTGCCGTGTGCGACGTCTCTGTTGTAGTTGAGTCGCCTGTCCCCAGCTGTCCGAGCGACATGGAAGATTAACGGGATCGCTGACCTATCCTGGATCAACCCTATCTGATCAAAGTAGAGGAATGCTTCCGGTGGAACGAAGCCGTTAGAGCGCACACTCTCATGATAAATATAATTGGGGTAGTAAGCCCCGGATATCAGGTTATTCGTCGAGGCCATTGCTCTTGCAATGTGCCTTCGAGTCAGCTTAATTACGAAGTTGTCCACTCGTATTAGGTTCGCCCTGTTGTAAAGGACCTCATTAGGATAAAATTTTTTGTACTCCGACTCTGGTGTTCTGTACAAGCGAAGACAAGCCCTCTCAAACACCCGAATCTTTTCCATTAAGCTTGCTCGTACATTGAACCACACGGGACACCCAAATACCAGCATGGGCCTGATAAGGGCCTGATAAGGGCCATGTAGCAGATTATCTTTACCCTCGCATCGAGTTGGCTGCTATAAAACAGTCTCTTTGTGAGGGCAAAAGCGCCTTTAGCTCTGGATAGAGCAGCATCTACATTTTTGTTAAAATACAGAAACTGATCTAGCCAAATCCCAAGGTATCTGACTACATTTCGACAGGCAAGAGGCTGTCCATGTTGTCCAATGATCGAGAACTTTCGCCAATTTTTTCTGGTGTCCCTAGAGGCTCCAGACAACGGCGTCCTAAAAAGAATGGTTTCCGACTTCTGAAAGTTGATTTTCAACTTCCAGTCATCGCAAAATCGTCTTATCTTATCGAAGTCACGCTGTAAGAGAGTATTAATGACCTCGATTTTTGGACCTGTTCTGTACGCTATCAAGTCATCTGCGTACGCAATAGTATGGGGAAGTGAACCTATCAAGTCGCTTGTATAAATGTTGAATAGGATCGGCGAATTGACCGCGCCTTGCTGAAGACCATTTTTAATTTGAAATATTCCAACAGAAGTCACATCACCATATTTCACGATGAACTGTCTGTTGGTTAGCATATTATAAAGAATGTACAAGAGAGGTTTACTGATCCCCAAACTAGCCAGCTTGTAGAAAAGACCTTCTAACCATACAGTGTCGAAAGCCTTCTCCAAGTCAACTAGGCAGGCACCAGTACACTGTTTTTTGGCTTTATTCCATTGGATATCGGACACCAGTTTAGACGCGGCATGTGAGATAGCATGTCCTGCCTTAAAACCGAATTGATTATCCGGAACTATATGTTTGTCCTCAACCCACCTAGTCAGAGCTCTATTGATTACTTTTTCGAACACCTTACTGATATTCGGAAGGAGACTTATCGACCGAAGATTCGCCGGATTGGATACATCCTTTCCCTTTTTGGGGATAGGTTGAACCACCGCCGTTTTCCAATGCGCTGGATAATGTGCATTATTCATTGCATTATTAAACAGGGTGGTATAAATGTCCACCGCTTCTAGAGGAAGATGTCGAAGCACGATGTTCGGAATACCATCGGTCCCCACTGATTTCTTACTTCTGATTGTGTCGAAGATCTCATGGAGTTCTTCCTTCGAAATGAACGGGGGTAGGCCACCTTCTCTAGCAATGACATTATTTGCCATATTTTCGTCGCTGAAGCGGGTGAAACCAGAGCCCTCGGATCGCCAGTTCTCTACTTCATTTCGAATATAAAAGTTGTGCGCCAAGACGCGATTGTCCAGGTCATAATTAAGGTCAATGATATCATTAGCCTTGTATACTTCCTGGAAAGTCGCCCCTATGGCCTCAACCTTCTCCTGTGGATCCTCGATCACAAAGAAGTCGTCATCATCAGCGGCCTCATTTGTATCAATGCCTGCTATTGTTAGTAACCGTTCGTTGTCTGTTGTCCGGGCTATTTTAAGACACTGAAAGTCGTTTTGATTTTTTCTCCGAAATAGTTTATTTATTTGTGGGAACATATTCGGGTTGCTGGTGTTTACAGCCCGAACCTTGTTGTTCCAATACAAACTTACAGCAATTCTGTAATTCTCTTTGATTAATGTTTGAATATTTTTAATCGACGACTTCAGTGTCCTAATCTCTGGGTCTTGTCTGTCTGTAAACTGTCTGTATAAGTTTTTCAGCCTTGTCAGAAGTCTACTTTTCTGTCGGTGCAGTGCGTCAATAGTAGGATTGCGGAACAGATCTTCGTTAGTCGTTTTTTTATACCGTGGTATTGTAGTATCCATAGTTTGTTTTATTGTCTCGTCCATTCGTTTAAGGTACTCATCGATCTCCTCGTTTGATAAATTCCTATTGGACGGTGGGTGGAGCGTGTTCGAGGAGAGTGCTCTTGTCAAGGTTGCGGAGAAGCGTGTCCATCGAGTCTTAGTGTAGTTGGACAAACTCCCCCAATTCCGCAATTTCGTTGGGAACTGTGATTTCGGTGCTAAAACCGCAATGGTCGCTGTCATACACGAATGTGCGCAGACAGTTAAGCGTTTGTAAATTCGTACCTGTCAGTCGTATACGTTCGTCATACAGTAATAGATCCAAATAAGACCCGCCTCTGGGAAACGACGGGTTATCCGTCGCTTTAAGACCGAGTCTATACATGGCATCGTGCTGACCCCACCAATCGAGTAGTAGGTTCCCTCTAGTATTTGGCAAATTATTTCCCCAATCTCTGTGTCTAGCGTTGAAGTCCCCGCCGATTATAAAATAATTCTCCCCCGATTCCAGCCTCAGAAGTCGAAAAAGTGTGTCGAGCTCTGTAATGAATAAGGTGGATTGTGAAGCCCCAGATGCATAAACAGAGGCCAAGTACAGCCGCTTTCCACTGCGGAGCGGGATGTAAATGACGACTGCCTCTAACACCCGGAACCTGCGTAACACTCCATCGTACACTCTGTGGAATTCTATGCCTTCTTTAATGAAGATCGCGACACCGCCTCCACGTTGGGAGTTAGGCCGGTTTCTTCTTTTAACAATATAATTATTGTACTCCAGTTCGTGCTCATCGGTTAGCTTGGTTTCGCTAGCGAAAAGCACATCAGGAGTTTGGTCTTGTAGCAATTTAAACATCGCGGCTCTTCGTTCGATCCTAATCAATGAATTAACATTCACCGCAAGGACCTTCAAAGTCTGTTCCACCATGTGCGTACCCATTACGACATGTGTTGCGTTAGACCCGGCAGCAGAGCGTAGATCTGGTCCACCCGCTTGGCCTGTTCTTGCACCTGCTGTTGCAGCTGAGCCATCTGCCCTTGGATTGCGAGCAAGATGGCCAGCATGTTAGGTGCCGCTTCTGTTGTTCTCGGCATTGGCGCCGGAGAAGCAACAGCCGCTTGCTGTGCCGTAGCCCCTCTACCTGACACCATTTGGGCGTAGGAGATTTGGGACGTGACGGCTGGTGTTTGAAGCCTAACAGGTGAACGTTTGACCTCCACCTTCTGCTTCCGAGCCAGTTTTGCTTTTTTAATGTCGGCGAACTTAGGACAACCCCGATAGTTTGCGGTGTGTCCCACGTTCCCACATAACACGCACGAGAGCTGCGTCCTATCGGATGCTCCGTCCCTACCCAGAGCACACTCCTCGGAACTGTGGTTCTTTGCGCACTTCACGCATCGAGGCTGCATTTGGCAGTTCGATGCGGCGTGCCCGAACCTCTGGCAGCGAACGCATTGTATAACGCCTTCGCTCCTTTTTAATTTCTCCCAGTGAACCACCTGGTAGTCTAGGACATTGATACTCCTAAGACTATCCAGACGGCTTTCGGGACTGAGCTGCACCAGGAAGAACGGCAGACCCCGTTTCTCCCGCCTGGCTCTAGCTGTGGTAAATGGCTTTACCCCCACAAATTTGAGTCCTTCGCACTCCTTCTCTTTGAGCAGTGCCAGGATCTCCTCAGGATCAGAAGACGTTTCCAACCCCTTCAGCAGCATCGATTGCCGCTTTTCACACTTCGGTGTGTATGAATAGTGCTCCGTCGTCGTTTCTTTGAGGAGCTCTTTAACTTTCGCATAACCCTCCACTGTATTACAGTGGATGGCATGGCGATCGTTTCCCAATCTCTTAATACTAAAATTATTACCAATGACCAACTTACACAGGTCTTTGGTAGCATTTACCTCTAATTTATATGTGTTGATAGGAGGAACCTTCTCCTTCTTCTTCTGCTGTTGTTGTTGCTGCTGCTGTTGTTTTCGTTGCTGCTGGTGTTGTTGTTGCTGCTGCTGTTGTTCTTGCTGCTGTTTTTTCAGCTGCTGTGGTTTCAGCTGTTGTTGTTTTTGCAGCTGCTGTTGTTTCTGCTGCTGCTGTTGTTGCTGCTGCTGCTGTTTCGTTTGCTGCAGTTGCTGTTTCTGCTGCTGCTGGTTTTGTTGTTGCTGCAGTTGTTGTTTCTCTTTTTGTTGCATTTGTTGTTGGGAGCTCTCTACTTCGGATTGCTCCCTCTGCCTACGCGCAGTTTGTTTTTGCTTAATAGCAAGCACTTTTTCTCTCAGCTTTTCTATGCTGCAGTGTATCTCTTTTATTTCCTCATCCTCATCTTCCGACTCAGATGCCGCTAGAGAGGCAAAGTTGTTGTTGGCCCCCTTATATTGGATGTGCATTAACGCATCATCAGGTTGTTTTTTGTTTTGATGTGTTGCTGTTGCTGTTTCAGCTGTCAAAGCAGCACTTATTTTTATTTTACTTAGGTTAGGAGTAGTTCTTAACCTCCTCCTCCTTTTGATGGCTTTCGCCACGGCACCTCCCGTTATGGGAAGAGCGGAACGCTCTCCACCATCCATCGCGTGATTTGTGATTTCTTTACACTTTCTTCACTTTACACTTCGCACAATTTGAAAACAAAAAAAAAAAAAAAAAAGTTCAAGATTTGTCTGGGTTCGAACCCGTGTCTCACGATCTGATGATCGGCGCTGCTACTTGCTTGGCTACCGACACAGTTAATGAAAGTGCAACTAAATGTCTTTAAGAGAAAACTAAAACACAACTGTTTTTCGAAAAGCCGAAACACGAACACGTCTATTCTCAGTCTAGATCTGCGAACGACTGCTGTTTTGTTCTGGAGTGTATGGCGCTGACCGTGGATGTTTAATACCACACTGGGACAAATCCGATCGCAGCACTTTTATTTTTCGCGAACACTGATTTTCAGCAAATGTTTTGAACTCAACAAACTGTTTAAATACATCAGACTTTTCTTTTACCGGAATCATAAATACTTTCCGACCGTAGTCATCAACAAACGTAAGAATGTATTTGTTTCCACTCCAAGACTTCACAGACAGTGATCCGCATACGTCTGAATATATCAAATCCAAAACGTTATCAGCAGGTTTTTCAACACCTTGCACGTGAGTGTTTTCTCTTTAGACATATAATAAACTTTGATGGAACATGCTCCGAAAATTGCACCCCAGTAATAGCAGATTTCACTTTAAGAAGGTTTTCATCACAAATTTGATCCATGCGTCGATGCTTGTCTGTCTGTCTACGACTACTTGTAAGGCCATTTCACTTTTAATCTTAGGGTTGGTTTCACATATTGATTGATACATGCCATTCAGACCTGTAACGTAAGTACAAGTACTACGTAGTTAGATGTTTTTACGTGCAAGTACCATTACTTTGTACTTGTACTTAAAATTTTCAATTACCAGTACAGGTACTTGTGTTAGTTACAGGTACTTGAGTTACTCCGATATATCATATTTGGAGCTCAGGCCGGTAAGGATTTCCAAGACTTAGGCAGGGTCTTGGAAAAGAGATGGTTGCGGATGAGGCCTTTATGGACTTATGCCAACGCTCACATCCATTAGCGGCAGGCGATGACTTGGTAAGGAGCATACTTTAACTCATCTCTAAAAGATGACGAAAGTATGCCCGATGAATGGAATCTCAGCATTGTTTGTTCGATTCTCAAGACCCTCTGAACTGCGACAACTACAGAGGCATCGGTCTTCTCAACATCGCCTACAAAATCTTATCTGCCGTATTGTGTGTTCGTCAACAACCTGATAGGTCCATATCAGTGTGGCAGTTCTTGGAGAAAACAAATGAGCTTCAGATCGATACACACCACCTATTCATCGATTTTAAGGCCGAGTATGACAGCCTCTATAGAGACAGAGCTATAGAGAGCAATGTCTAGTTTCGGCATTCCGGCCAAACTCGTCCCTCTGTGCATCATACTTGAGAGAAGTGCAAAACTCACGAGAAAACCTAGGCTAAGCTATAAATTCAGACAACGACACCAGCACTGAGATTAAACGAAGAGTAATTCTTGCCAATCGATGTTTCTTTGGACTAAGGAGGCAATTTGTTGCGGTAAAATTTACCACAACAAGCTGTACTCTTTTTCCTTGAAAACCTTCGTTACCACCCCTTCGAACCTTTTCCCTCTTTACAGTTGTTCTTCCAAGATCCTGAGAGCCATGGTGATGGGCAGCCATGGGCGCACCAGCCATCGGTGCACTTTCTCAGTATCTTGGAAGGACAACATAAATAGGTACGACGGACGGTCAAAGGCACCAAGAAGAACCCAGCAGAGCAGGCGGGCGGTCTGCTACAAGAGCGCAAGGAAAGCGCTATAGGTCCTATTTGTTTTGCAAGGGTCCAACACGAAATAGCCGACTTGTCCCAAATATTGTTTTGTCTCCCCTAATGGGTAGTCTCCAGCCTTAAGTAGAGTCAAGGCATCCGCTCCATCCCTCCAGCTCCCAACCGCTTCACCATTTGACCCGGTCGGTTTCCATTACGTCCGTTGTCTCTTTGGTAAAGTAATAAGTGGGAAGAATTGGTGGGTTATTGAACCCTGTCTTTCTGCTTCTATGCTTGTCGGAGGGGACAACTAATAGGTCGGCAAGAAGGCAGAGACAGGAGTCTCTATGATGGTAACGGGCGGTCACTTGCGCTATACGCCTAGAGCCAGATGGACAGTCTGGAACCCTCTGCGTACAGCAAACAATCCGGACAAGTTGCCTAAAGCCAGGCGGACTGCCTGCAACACTCCGCAACAGAACACAAACATGATGACACAGGGGAAAACAAAACATGAGACGGAAACACGAAAGAAAGAAAACAACAACCAAAACACAAAAAAAAAATACCAATTATAAAACAATCCAGATAAAAAGAAATGTAAAGAATGGGGCGCTATCTCATATTCCCCCTTTCCCTCCCCAAATCTGCAGGGAAGTCCACCGGGTTCATCTATATAGTAAATACGGTAGAGAAATGATTCCTTCTTCCTTCGTCACATACTCGTATAGTTTCAAAAAAATTTAACTTGAGACCCTAGATCCTGACTTGGTTTCCCCTTTCTTGGTCTCATGTTAAAACGAATCTAGTTTCTTTGGCACTTTGACTTGTCTAAGGGATAAATTTTGGGAAAAAATGGGTGGTTTGAACCCAAGATAATTAAGGGGAAAGGTTCACTCAGGTCAAAAGAAACTGACCTGAGTTTCCCAGAACTCGGAAATCTCCCCGAGGGTCTAGATAATGAAAGTGGCATACTTGGAGTATGGAAGAGCGGTCTAGCGGAGCTCCAAGACATGGTTACACGCTTCAGCTAAGTAGCGGAGCGGTGTACATATACGCCAATCATTGGGCCCGCTAGAACCGATTGGATGAGACGGATGATTGTGTGTGTGAATGGTCAATGGTCTGAGTGAACATATGTGAAACCAGGGCGACCACTTCTTGGTTGACCGTAGAGCCCGAAAGAGGTTTTGAAAGAAAGGAGTAGAGGAAAAAAGGACAAGTCAGAGGAAAAAAAAAAAAGCTAAAAGCAAATTATATAGAGAAAAAAAGAAAAGGAACAAACAGCGTTTTAAAAAAAAAGGGAGAGGTTATAGGAAATTTCTATAGAGGCCCAAGGAAGGGAAAACAGGACAGGACGGGGAAAAGGAAAAAAAAGGAATAACATGGACGACGAAGGAAGATGGAGAGTAGGAACAAAAAAAAAATATAAGTACCGTTTTTCTGATTTGTTGAGTGAAATTCCGGTAGGCATTCGTCCGCGTTAAACAAAAAAAACAATTTCCCCCAAACCAACAAAGAAAAAAAGCACGACCCGCCACCCGCTTAACATACAACGTTTCGACCGTTCGGGAATACGGAAGATGGCGGCCCAGTCTTAAGCGATTTTGTCCGGTAGTGTAACTTCTGTTAATTTCCCTCTAATTTCGCATACTGCACACCTAGTGTACATTCTAAGATCTGAGTAATAAATAGATTTTCACTTTATAACGGAACTTCTAGCCTTTTTTTTAACGTTTCTGGTGAACCGTTTCCTTTTCACTCTCCTGCTAAGGTTTCGCAATTCCTTTTGAAAGATTGCGTGGCGCCTATATATGGTACTTCTTTATATTATATGATATTTTTTCAAACCATAAACCCACCCCCAGCTGAGCAGCCGAAAGTGGCAGCACTTAACCAGCTGCCGGTTGCAAATTTCCCTTTAGTTTCCTTTGTTGGCGTTGCGATCCGCCATTACCGATATAACCACCACCTGTGTGGTTCGCGATCGTTTTTTTTTCAATGTTTTTTTTGAGTTTTTCTCAAAGAAAGATAAAAAAGTAACTAAGGAATTTTGCCACAAATTGACTAGCAAAGCGGTTTCTCGAACAATTAAAGTTACCCTCTATAAGACCTTAATAATCCCAGTCCTGCTCTATGGCGCAGAGGCATGGACATTATTAAAGATGAATAAGGGTGGTCTTGGTTGCTTTGAGGGGAAAATTATTCGAGTGATTTTCGGTCCCGTCTGCATTGATGGTGAATGGAGGAGGAGATACAACGACGAACTTTATGGATGGTACAGCGACATCGACCTAGCCAGAAGAGTGAAGATTCAAAGACTGAGATGGCTGGGTCATGTAGAGCGCATGGACACCAATGCTCCGGTCCGAAAAGTCCGCTCCTGAGGGACAGCGCAGTAGAGGAAGGCCAAGACTCAGGTAGTGCACGCAAGTGGAAGGGGATCTCAGTCAACTTAGCGTGCGAAACTGGAGACAGCTAGCCAGGGATCAAGCTGGCTGGTGATGCTTGTTGACTGATACCCAGGTCCACCCCGGACTGTAGCGCCACTTAAAGTAAAGAAAGTAGGTAATTGAAAGTATTTGAAAGGAATTAAAAAAAAAATACTTAAATACATTTTTTAAGTAAAAATGTAATTAAGGTCATATTTCAATTACTTCTGAAGGAATTATAAGTACCAATACAAGTACCTGTACTGGTAATTGAAAATTTAAAAAAAATAAAAATACGCGGTACAGGTACTGGTACTTGTACTTGTACTTAAAATGAACAGCTCTGATGCCATTAGCCAACAGCAGTACCAATATGTTTATCAGATTTATTAAAAATTTTGCAACTGTGCTTTTCGAAGCGCACTTTGTTTCCATTTTTTACCAATTCTCTCACCGACAATTAATTTGAAAACAGATTTGGAATATATTGCACATTGCTGATACACGAACTCAATTTGTTTCAGCCATTGAAAGGGAAATGTCTACGTTGTCGATTTTGTCGATCGCCATCCTGGTGTTGTTTGCAGCAATTATTTTCTTATGTGATGACTCCCTTTGACTGTGTAGAATGGATTTGTTCATCGTCGTATGATCAGATCCTCCAGAGTCTACAAACCAATCATTTTGCGGATTTGTTCGATTTGCCAGAAACCATGTGTGTAGACATTCCGTTTATTTGTCTTTTTGTTGTCTCTTCTTCTTACAGTTTCCGGCAAAATGTCCTATTTCATCACAGCTGTGACAACGGAATTTGGGTTTTGTCAAATTTGGTTTATTTTACTTACCAATCATAACGTTCGCGATGGCGCCGTTCTCATTGTATTGCACTTGCTGCAATAATGGGGTTTTTACTGCACCTGACGTGAGGTTCGTTGAGGAATTTTCCACTGCCATTACAAGTAATCTTCTTGTAGTCCAGCCAGCACAAAAGAGGCGACGATTTCATCGCCAATTTTTAATCCAGCTTTTTTGACTTTGATAAAAGTCATCACCATCTTATTGACATAGTCCTCCATGCCATCACAGTCAGATAACTGTAATTTCACTAGTTGCTTTAGTAACTCCACTTTTCGACACAAACCGGTATCTTCGAAGGCACTAGTAAGGATGTCCCAAGCACTTTTCGCTATATTAGCGTTAGCAATGTATGAATAATTTGTGTCTCCAACAATAAAGTCAATTCAGATTTTGCTCGGAGATCCTTTTCGCGTTCGTTTGCACCGGCATTCACGGATGGTTCCGTTTCCATGTATCTCCACCTGCCCTTAATGACCAGGTACGATTTCGCGGCGAATTTCCACACATCGTAATTCTCTCCTCCTTTCACTTTCTCAACCAAAATATTTGTCGCCATTACATTGTATGATCAAGGGTGTCTGGGCCCAAAACCTAATGTAAAAGTAATATGGAAAGGAGGAGAGAAAAAAATGAAACGCACCGGTTAGAGTATACAGACGAACTGACTTTATTAACATAAAGGTGAAAGTAAAAACAATAACGGAACAGTATGAAAGAGAACATAAGAATAGATCTGTTCGATCAATAAATTATTTCAATCAACATTGAAAAGACAAAACGCGAAGGCTTTAAAGGGCTATTTCGCTATATTTGTGTGCATGGCAACAAAAGCCTTACATATCGAACTTGTCGCCGTTATGACGACTCAAGCCTACGTAGCTGCTTTCACGAGATTGGTCTCACGAAGAGGAAAGTGCAAGGAACTACATAGCGTTTGTGGCAGAAATTTCGTAGGACATAACAACTATCTACAATGTCAACTCAGGGAAGCAAAGTTGGATTGGAGAGAACCATTTTCATTTCAATTATAACTAACATTTATTATAATTATATATAGTATATACATAACCTCCACAATATACCCAAGTCTATTACATACAGTCCCCTTCCACCTTTGTGTGCCACCTGAGTCTCGGTCTTCCTCGTTTTCTCTGTCCCTCGGGGCAAAGACTCTCAAAGACTTTTAAGACCGGAGCGTTGGTGTTAATCCGATTTACATGACCTAGCCATCTTCGTCATTGGATCTTTAAACACTTGGCTAAGTTGATGTCGCTGTACAGTCTATACAGTTAGTCGTTGTATTTCCTCCTCAGCACAGATGGGATCGAAGATCACTCAACCAAAGCACTCTCAAAGCAACCAAGAGCACCCCAATCCATTTCTGATAATGCTCATTCTTCTGCTCACTGGGATTATTAAGGTCATATACAGAGTAGCATTCGTTGGTGGAAAGAAGACTTTGCTATTCAATTGCCTTCTTAGTCCGAAGAAGCATTGATTGGCAAGAGTAATGCTTCGTTTGATTTCAGCGCTAGTGTCGTGGTCTTAATTGATGGCGGAGCATAATTAGACAAAGTCCTTAACTATATCAAATATATATCTGTCTTAGGTGAAGTACTTTCCGAGACGTTTCGAGTTCATTTTTTAAGTGAAAAAGCCAATCATATAGAGAACTTGCATCATATTATACTCGACATAATCGACCATCTGTCGATATTCTCCATCTCAATATTCACAAGGGGGCTTGGGTAACTCTTGATCAATCAACCGCCAACCAGATTGACCACATTGCGATCAACGCATAACACTCGTCCAGTATTATGGATGTCCGAATCTTCCGAGGAGCCAACATTGACTCGGACCACTAACTTGTTATAGCCAAGGTACCGTTGCGGATATCCCAAACTACGCCAAGACAAGCTTATGCTGTGAGGAAATTCGACGTCACATGGCTACAATCGCAAGAGATCGCCAAGTCCTTTTCCGATCGAATGTCTCTTAATCTCTTCAGAGGTCCCTTGCCACTAGCATCAAACATAGACCAGTGGCAATACTGCCAGAAGGCCATCAGCGATGCCGCTTCTAATGTGCTGGGTTTCACGTGACCACCAAAACGAAAAACCTTGTTTGATGACGAATGCCGGCTAGCATATGCAGCTAAGCAAAAACCACGCAATGCGGCACTGCAAAAAAAAAGACCTGAGCTACTCACAAGCTCTATGAGCAGAAGAGGAGAGGAACACTGGCTTCTCAGGAGGAAAAAGAAAGAGCACGAGAAGCGCGCGGTCGACGAAATTGAGAGATACTACATCAGGAATGAGATTCGGAAGTCTTACCAAAAGGTAACAAAAATCTTGCCACGGACACAAAACCCCGAACCGAAGATTGTAGAGACGAACAAGGAAATATCGTAGTACAGTCGCAGTCGAGGCTGAGCATCTGGAAAGATCACTTCTGTATACTGCATAGCGGCAACGACGAAACAATTCCGCTGTCAGGCAGAATAAACCCTTCAACCTGGACGATGATGACCAACAATTCCGTCCACCCGACCTGGATGAAGCGAAGATAGCAGTGTCCAAGCTGAAGTCCAACAAAGCTGCTGGATCGGAGGGCCTGACCGCCGCTGGTCAAAGGCGGTAAACATTTCACCGAGACCTTTGATGTCAAAAAAGGATTTAGACAAGGCGATAAGCTGTCATGCGATTTCTTTAACATCATTCTTGAAAGAGTAGTTCTAAACTCACAAAAAAACACAAGAGGCACGATCTTTCAAAAGTCCGTCCAATTCCTAACATACGATGATATTGTCATAATTGGAAGAAGCAGCGTGATGTCAGTGGCGCCTTTGCAAGTATTGTGACAGAAGCGGCGAAAATGGGCTTAGCGTTCAAAGAGGGCAAAAGAAAATATATCGTGTGCAGCAAAACGGACACTGAACACGACGTCTCAGACAGAACTTCGCCCTTGACAGGTATAGCTATGATGTTATTAAGGATTTTGTCTACCTAGGTTCCGCTATAAATTCAGACGAAACCAGCGCTGAGGTCAAACGGAGAATAACTCTTGCCAATCGCTGTTTTTTTGGGCTAAGAGAGCAATTGACTAGTAAAGCCCTCTCTCGAACAACGAAAGTTACCCTGTATAAAACCTTAATAATTCCAGTCCTGCTCTATGGCGCAGAGGCATAGACATTATCCAAAATGGATGAGGGTGCTCTTAGTTGCCTCGAGAGGAAATTTCTTCGAGTGATTGTCGGTCCCGTCTGCATTGACGTTGAGTGGACGAGGAGATATAACGGCGAACTGTATGGACTGTACAGCGACATCGACCTAGCCAGAAGAGTGAAGATGTGGAACGGATGAACACCAATGCTTCGGTCCAAAAACCTTTCGAATCCACCCCCGAGGGACAGCGCAGTAGAGAAAAACCGAGACTCAGGTGGCGCACGCAATTGGAAGGGGACCTCAGCCAACTAAGCGTGCGAAACTGGAGGCAGCTAGCACAAGAACAAGCTAGCTGGAGACTTTTGTTGAGTGAGTCCCAGGTCCACTTCGGTGTAGCGCCACCTAAAGTAAAGTAAGTTGTCGACCATCTGAGATCCTTATTCGTCATAGTGCTGCTTTCACACAATATTTTCTTTGGAAGATTCAGTGGTAACAAGGCACATAGAAAGAATGCGTACTGTGGAGAATATTGCATCCGTTCAGGAGTGTGTTGAAGAAAATCCAAGTTTGTCGATTCGACGTCTCTAACAATTGGTGTTTGTCCCTTCCTTTTAAGGGAAATTTAACAAAAGATCTTGATTTGAAGATCTTTGTGAAAGGATTGAAATCGTTTTCACCGAAATTTTGGTGAATGGGCACGAAACCAACTGGCATAGGATGCAACGATGAGACTCATTTTGGGCTGAACCGGTGTATCAATTATCAAAATTGTCATATTTTGTGCAAATATAATCCACATGAGATTATCGGAACTCCTGTACACCCTGAAAAATGGACTGTTTGGTGCGGCCATGAATGAAGCTAATCATTGTGTTTCGTTTGAGAATATTTGCTATAGAGCCGCGATTATGACTTTCTTGTTTCCCGATTAATAGGATTAATGTGTAAGAAATGTGATTCCAAGAGAATAGCGCTACGTGCCATACTGCAAACCAATCAATTAACATATTTAAGGAAACATATGATGAACGCATATTTTGGCATGATGAATCTGTAAATTGGCATAAAGTCGCTTGTATACGCCAACAAACCAACAACAACCGACATCCAACACCTGATTGGGATTGCAGATTACAACGAACTTTAAAGTATCTTTAACATGTTGTCTATATACCATCACATCGCGTTACCGTTACAACAACGTGTGTTGTCTCGGTTAACGTCTCGAAGGTTAAGTACCGAGAAATTTTATGGTAAACTTACGAAAAAAGAAGTCCCAGCTAGATATACGTTTTTAAATTGTTGGTGCCGTTTACATAGAAATCGAGAAAAACAAAAATTAGAGTAAACCGCAGCCTTTATGAAATAAAAGCGATACCAAACATGATTATCGAAGTCAAAATCGAACGAAAAGCGTAAAACTAATCCCTCAGTACAAATATTGTCAAAAGTTCAATTACACCCAAACACATTGCCAGAAATAGCAATGTTATGTAAAATCCGGAGAAAACCACCTCCCTATTGACTCCACAGTAAGCAAAAAAGCCTCTGCAACGTGTAATAAATGCAGAGAAAAAACCAAGCTAATTTCTAAGAAAATTTCTAAAGCTGCAAAATGAGCACACAAAAATGGCAAGTATGACACAAGTCGCAGGTTAAAAACCAAAGGAAGGAACTTGGAACCAGATACAGAGAAATGTATTGGTTGCTTGATAAACATTCCAAACTGAGTATCTAAAACATCTCGTCTTATATAAGCAAGTGTGGACCTATGTTGTACAACGTTGAGGGTTGTAGCAAGAAAACGAATGCTTGTATTGCACAAACTTTCGTAAATAAAGTAAATTGTATGGCCCGTTTGAGTGTTGTGTGTCGGAATCCACCTTGGAATTCGGATGTATTCTAGATGAGGAAGTTGCTGTTGGCCAAGCCTTTACAAAATCTGTAGGTATTGGACTGTCCCAGTTAAGACCTCGGTCCCTGCATTATCATCTTGGGTCTTAAAATGCAGAGAGATAATCATCCAAACGGGTCGAAAAGCTCCGCTGTTGATGAAAGAATCGTCCTTTTAGTGACTTCAGAAGCATCGGAGGATATACTATATTCCGAATAGAAAAGAAATCTTGCAAAGGAAGCCATTTTATGCCTAAGACCTTAATTTGATCTAAAGCCCCTAGAGGTAATGAAAAATCTTTTTCCCGATCGCCTTTTGGAATGTGGTGTAGCATTTGATCTCGGTTGCTTGTTCACTTTCTAAGACTAAAACCGGCTGATGCGAGTAGATTTCTGGCTTGGTCTCTCCTTAAGATGCCCTCTTTGACTGAATCTGCTCATCTCATCATCGTAATTGCCTCCCGGGTGTTGTCGCGCCAAAAGATGGGTTGCTGAAGGAATCGGGATAGTTTACACAGATTTTCTTGTACATCTTTTCGATGTCGGCTGTGAGGGTAACTGTGTATTTCCCCATTGCAAGATAATATCAATAATATCAACCATATGCTTGAAAAACTTTATAAAATTAATTGTGTGGTTTTATTGGCTTAAGCTTCTTTTTATAAGTTCGATTTTGAAATAATGCTCTCTCTATGATGAGTTTGTTCATAAGCATTCCTACAACTATAGTTGAGTGCGTTGGACACACTTTTCCAGGACATTGGTCAGAGCTCTCTCCTCAAATGCGCTTTACCCACTGTCCAACAGAAATCTGTAGAACGAGGAGATTGATAGGTGTCTAAAACAAATGGATGAGACAATTAAACAAACAATGGACAAAACGATACTCAAATATCAACAAACTGACAACGAAGACTTATTCCGCAATGCAACAATAGACGCACTGCACTGACATAAAAGTAGACTGCTGTCAAGACTAACAACCTGGTACAGAGAGTTTACAGACACCAATAACCCGGAGATTATGACATAAGAGTCATCTATCAAAAACCTCCAAAAATTAATAAAAGGAAACTACAGAGCTTCTGTAAGTTTGGTTTGGAAACAATGAAATTCAAGCTGTAAATACAAGCAACCCGAATATTTTCTCCGCAAGTAAATAAAATATTTCGGAGCAAAGATCAAAACGACCTTTCATGTCTCAAAATCGCCTGAACGACGGACAACGAAAACACACTTCTAACCACAGGCATAGATACAAATGAGGCTGTCGATGATGACAACTTCTTTATGATCAAAGATTCGCAGGTATACGTTATAGGAGCGACTTTACAGGATATGTAGGAGGTTAATTGGCCCGATCCACGGCCTATAAGTCGAGTCGTTGTGCACAAGTTTTACTTTCGAAATGAAAGTAAAACTCGTGGGTAAAACTGGGTTTTACCCAGTTCAGTGACGAGAATATGGTAAGTAATGTCATCGCCGATAAAAGAAAACAACCCCAATTCATTTCGAAGGAGGAGCTCCAAACGATCTTTGAATCACTTAGAAGTAGGAAATCAGTGGGAATCCATAAAATTCCGAACATTGTGCTTCGACAACTCCCCTTAGAAGCGGTGGACATTTATACCACCCTGTTTAACAATGCAATGAATAATGCACATCATCCAGCGCAGTGGAAAACTGCGGTGGTACATCCCATCCCCAAAAGGGATAAGGACATTCATTCCAAACATCATTAAGGTTTTCCAAAAAGTTATCAATGGAGTCTTGACTAAGTGGGTTAAGGACAGAAATATAGTTCCGGATAATCAATTCGGTTTCAAGGCGGGTCATGATGTTATTCATGCCGTGTCTAAACTGGGGTCTGATATCCAATGGAACAAAGCCAATAAAGAGTGCACGGGTGCCTGCCTGATTGACTTAATGAAAGCCTTCAATGCCGTATAATTAGAGGGACTCCTCTACAAGCTGAACTGGCGGGGCATTAGTAAAACACTGATGTATATTCTTTTGAATATGCAGATAGACAGTCCATCGTCAAGAATGGCGATGTGACTTCGTCTGGTACATTTCACATTATAAACGATCTCCAACAAGGTGCGGTCAATTCGCCGATCCTTTTCAACATTTACATAAATGGTCTGATATGTTCAATTAATCAGATTAGGTCCAAAGATTGACGTTATTTTTGCTGTTATTTCTGTGAAAAGTCCGCACAGGGAGCTAAATAATACGCAACCCTCTCTAACCGTTATTAAATATAATAGTGTTTATTGACTGTTCTTCCTTTCTATAATAATGCAATTTAAATATATATATTTGATTCTTAAATTTTGATATTAGAATGTTAATACAGGTGTGTTTGTTTTGGTCGATCTGGAGCATGTTCTAGGTGGAACATTCTCCTCTACCGGTGAACGGAGTTCTCAGCTTGACCTCTTGATTATTTCTTTCTGCCATAACAATTAAATTCATAATTTCTTCACTTTCTCATTGACATCCCTGTTAACTTCGTCGCACGCAAAAAAGAAAGAGACTAATAAAATGAAACGAAAAAAAGGCAATTGGGACGAAGACAAAACGACAAAAGGGGTTGGTGCAAATCTCGCCCCAAACATCCTCCAGTCCCAATCGCAGTTGTTGTCTCTTGGCCTTATTCCTTCTCCTTATGTTTCTGGTGTTGCCCCTTCTCTTTTCTTCCCCTATCACTCTCTGGTAGTAATGGCACAGGCTATATTCACTGGATCCTTTGGATTCAGTTCCTTCGCTCTGCCCACCGCTCCAAAGGTGACTCTAGGTACCCTGAGGATAGATCCAGGCGGACGGCCTGTATACTGTAGCGGACGGACGGTTTGCCCCCTATGATGCCCCGAGATGCCTTATACCCAGCAATGGCCGCGAGCCCAACCTAAACACGAATTGTTTGCAAAAGTAGGAAGATTTGTAAGAACCCCTATCCCTAAAAAAAAATAACTTAAACCAATTGTAAAGGAAAGCCCACAATTCCCCGCGGTAGTTATATGCCCCTATGTCTGCAAGAAGGTTTACGGCACCCATCACGTACCCCTAATAGGTTTGTAAAACTACTTTTCCTACCTATGCGCTGGTCTCAAATTTTAGTTCCCAACGTTTTAACTTTGGTTTCGGGTCAGAAGTTTGGCTCGAACCAAAGCAATCACTGAGACGACAAAACAAACATAACTTACAAACATGACCCACAAATACGACCCACAAACATCGACAAGTGTGATTGGCTGGGGATTTGAGGAGAGGCTGTTAGAGCTCTGAAAGCGATTCCCTTTGCTCTAACAGCTGAATTGGCAGAACACCATGTGTGTGTTTGTTCATGTGTGTACGTTCATGTGTGTATGTTCATGTGTGTATGTTCATATGTTTTTTTTTTTTTTGGTTGCGTTCAAAGGATGTGTAATCTTCGAAAGATACTAGTTGCCCGTGCTACTAGCATGCACGATTCGCGGGATATGTTTCTCCAGTGCCTCGCGTCTCACGTACTGAACCACACCCATGTACTCTTCTACCACTCTCCCCGCGGGACTGCCGTTAGGTATTACTTCGCGGGGCTGGTTAGCAACTCATGCTAAATCATCAACGTCAACGTCTGCCACTTCGGCCCTTCTTTGTCTTTCGGCTCTTCTTAGCTCATTTTGTACGCTCGTTATGTATGAACATATTTCCAGCCAGTCGTCTTCTGAGCTCAACATACGCTCTATGAGAAGCTCTATGCCTGCATCTGTGACGCCCTTTTGCTGGCGTACTGGATGTGCGTTTGAAAGCTTAAACTGTTGTCGAGCGTTACTCCTAGGTACATTAATGACCCCTTTGATCTAATTAGTTGGTTTCCAACACGGTAAGATGCATATTCCACAGTCTTTCAGCTGTTTATCAACACAGCCTCGGTCTTGTGGTCAGCTAGTTCTAGCCCTGCAGACTCTAGCCAATTCTTGATTCTGGCTACTGCTTCATCCGTAGCTAACTCTATCTCATGGATATGTTTGGCCACAGTAACCACAGCGATATCGTCAGCAAAGCCTATAACCTTAACTCCTTGTGGCAGCGTTAATCCGAGAACCCCGTCGTACATTATGTTCCACAAGAGGGGTCCAAGAACCGACCCTTGTGGTACTCCCGCGGTTTTGTTGTAGTACTTAACGCCATCGTCAGTATGGTATCTCAATTTCCTGTCGGTAAGGTAGTTTGCTACTATGTTTAGCAGGTAGTAAGGCGTTTCCATTCTGACCAACGATCTCCTAATGCATGACCAGCTTGCCGAATTGAAGGCATTTTTAACATCAAGGGTCACAACCGCGCAATATTTCTTCATCCCACCTCTCCATCTTTTTTCCCGTATTGCTTCAGCCGCTGTATCAACTACCGCCTTAATGGCATCGACGGTAGAACGCGATTTTCTAAATCCATACTGGTCATCAGACAAAGCTCCTTTATCTCCTGCCACCTCGAGTAGTCTGCAGTATATGATCCGTTCTAAGATTTTTCCCATTGTATCTAATAGGCATATTGGCCGGTATGAGGACGGTTCCTCTGGTGGTTTTTTCCCTTTCGGCAGTAAAACCAGGTGCTGGAGTTTCCACGACCTCGGGAATACCCCTTCCTACAGACACCATTGCATCGTTGCAATAAAAAGCTCCGGTCGTATTCGAACGGCCGCTTTAACCGCCTCATTCGGGATGCCATCGGGTCCGGGCGCTTTGTTGTCACCTATCTTCCTGCACGCTTCGTATAGTTTCTTCGGCGTGATTGCAGGGATGCGTTCCGAGCTTGTGTCTCTTGTGGTGATGATCAAAGTTGACGGCCTATATGGGAATAAGTGCTCAACTATTGTCTTCAGCATTATTGGGCAGGATATTTGTGGGGACATACTGCCCTTAAGCTTCTTCATCACCATCCTATATGCCATACCCCAGGGGTCTAGGTCTGCCCCATCGCAGAGTTGTCTAAAGCATCCTGCCTTGCTCCCTTTAACGGCCTTTTCGGGATCTCGCCTTGCTAATCTGAAGATAGATAGCCTTTCTTGAAACTCTGGCCTTCCCCTGCATCGCTGGGATCTGCGTCTAGCCCGGAGGCAAGCTGCTCTGAGCGTTTTAACTTCGTCGTTCCACCAGTAACACGGTGCCCCTCTTTTACTGGCAGATCTTCTAGGCATTGCTGCATCACACGCTGTGGTAATTGTTTGCGACAATTGTTGTGACACTGTCTCCGCTGTTTCACTGCTGAATGCAAGTTCGGTATTCATCATTTCCTCGAACGTATCTTTGTCAAAGTGGGTGTCTTTCCACTTTGGCCCTGTTAGCTTGGGGGGCTGCCTGGACTTGTCTTTGTTCAAGCTAAATATGATTGCCTGGTGATCGCTGTGCGTATATTCTTCGCTTACTTGCCATTTTGTTTTCGCAGGAGTGAGTTACTCATAAAGGTGAAATCTATGATAGACCCCTTGCCTGCTTTCCGAAATGTGTTTTTTGCACCATTGTTCGCCAAACTCACATCTAGTGTTGCGAATGCTTCCAGTAGAGCTCGACCCCTTGCGTCCGTTATCCTGCTGCCCCATTCTGTAGCCCATGCATTGAAATCGCCAGCAATTATAATTGGGTGTTTTCCTCGCGCGTCAGCTACAATGTCATCCTGCAGCTTCAGGTAAGCCCCAGGTGTTAGGCTAGGGGGTGCGTAGCAACTATAGAAGTGGATGCCGTTTATCCTAGCGGTTACGAAGTACTCCGCTGGCTCACCGACTTTTTGCATGGCGTGGCTTCCACAGGTCCATATCGCTGTCTGCTTTGAGATATCGTCTATCCAGCTACAACCATCCAAAGATTTTTAGGGCTCACTAACTAGGACAATATCTACTTTTTGTTCCCTTGTCATCTGCACCAGCAAGTCCTGCGCGGCCGCACAGTGATTAAGGTTTATCTAGACGACCTTCATCATACTTTGTTCGTCAGGGCCTTCTTGAATACCGGACACTGGCCGCTACCAGCCACGTGTCCAGCGTTATCAGGCTTGTCCTTCTTGCACCAGAAACATAGAGGTTTCTTTGCACAAGCCTTGGCAATGTGGCTTTCTTCCCCACATCTTCTACACTGCTTGGATCGGTCATACTCGCTCTTGCAGTGACGCGCCGTGTGCCCGAATTCAAGGCACCTAAAGCATTTAGTTAGCACTAAACGCACTCGTATGCGGCAGTTTACCCACTCAATCTAATCCTGCCCGACTTAAGCATCTTATTTGCGCTGTCTACTGGCAACCCGATCGTCGCGACTTGCGTGCCTCCGTAGGCCTTCCTTAGGTTCAGGACGTCTGCTTCACATACCTCTTTCAGCTGGAACTGCGACTTTATGGCCTCGCAGATATCTCTCTTAGTGGTGACCTCGTCGATATCCTTGATTTCTATCGTGGATCGGGGGGTCAGTGTCCGGACCTCCGCGTTGGCGCCGAGAGTTTCCCCGAGTATCCCCTTGAACTGCTCGGTTTTCTCACCTTGCTTATTTAGTTCGAACAGAAGGTCACCTTTTTGGGTACGTCTTATTCTTGTTACCGACTCCCCCAAGTTGCCAAGCTTGGGATCAGCCTTAACCTTGCGTAATATCTCCGCATACGATAGCTCTCCCTTAGCTGCTACAACAATTGCATCGGGTCGCGTGTTCTCCTTGGTAACTATTTTCTTTTTGGGTTCCGCCTTCTTTTTGGTAACGACTTTTGACCACTCCTTTTTATCTTCGGTTACCGTCAGTCCGTTATTCACGGCCTTGTCAGCTTTTAGAGGCTTGATGTTAGCACCTTTTTCGACTTTGCCGGTATTCTTGCTTTCGGCTTTGCTCCGGGTTACCTTGCTCCCAGCGGCTGGTGGCGGCTTCTGACGACGTTTTGAGCTCGGTGTTTCGCCGTTGGATTCCGTTCTCCTTTTTGAATCCACAACTGCCGCTTTAAGCCATGGTGAAGTCTGTGAGCTATTATTTTTTCTTATGGCTTCCTTGGTTATGTCATCGTGCATCTCAATTGCCGAGAGCTCGTAGAGTGCCTTAATGTTTTCGATGGCGTCTCTCATTGGTTGGTGGATGGAGCGCCTCTTGCCATCTTCTAGCATTTCCACCAGCGTTTTTATCTGTTCTCCCAGTTTATGGAAGACTGTCTGGGTGATTGGCTGGGTGATTAATTGCGGTTCCGAAGCTGGACGCATTGGGGGAGCCACACCTTCTTCCACATTTGAGGCGTCGACGCCTTAACAATGGGCGATCTCTGCAAGGCAGAACTTCTCTGGAAGGGGTTCACATAGTTCTCCCCATTTTCTTCATTGGTGTTTTTTTTGGTTTGTTGTCATCATGTCTATTGGGCCCCCACTCAAAGCCGTTATCAATATTCGGATGTGCAGTCACCTTATGATCCCATGGTTATCTATGCGAGCAGTGAGGCCATGCGAGGGTTGACACAAGCCCTTATGGGGTCGTGTGCCAGAGCCAGATCGGTGCTAAACAGGAATGTTACATCTGTACCTACAGCACCAACTTAATGGCGACGAAATATTGGGCGTTCTTTGAGGCCTGCCAGGGTTTTAACGGGACGGGGGCGCTTGCAGCATTAGCCTGAAAGCCATTTCCGCAAAATTTCACTCTTGCTTACTCAGGTAACAGAATACTGCAAACGTCAGCCCTCATAGTTGTCATACCGATTCTTTTTCCAGTATGCCATAATTAAGACCTTACTGGGCTCAGTCTTAATGTTTTAAGGTTATTCTTACCATTTATTTTTAATATAGTACTAATTTTATAGCATTACACTGTAATATAAAAAAAAAAAATAAAAAAATATGTGCGTGCAGTCCCTTTATGGTGAAGAAACTGCAACTTTCACCTTGTGGCGGGTACCGCCGGATCTCGCCATTTGTTGTATCCCTCGTTGCCACCTTGTGGGTGGGAGGCACTTACTTGGAAGGCGGTGCTTGCTCGTCTTGTCGCAGAGAGCTCTTAGGGGTTCTTTTGACCTTTTCAGTCAAGCCCTCCTTCTCCGCCCATCTGGTTGGGAAGCTGCTTAATTGGGTTTCGCAGTTGACCTCCTTCTAGTGTGTTCCGTTAACAATGCTTTATCGGATGTATATCCTCAGCATCATTCAGGGTTGAACACGGAGCACGAATGGGTTTTAGTCGCCTCTTACGACAGGCATACCTTACCTCAGGTCTATTCTAACCCCGACCGGAAGGGGTGTATGTTCATATGTGTATGTTCATGTGTGAATGAGTGCGTGAGTGGTGGTGGTGGCCAAAAAGCGCGGTAAGCTCATTCTATAGCTTATCGTCTTAGCGAAAAGAGCTCAAAAAAAGAGAAAAGAAAAACAACACAGAGAAAAAAAGTACAGAAGGAAAAAAAAAACCAACTAATACAAAAACAACTAACCAAAAAGGATAAACACACCGAGGATAAAAACGAGGACGAACAACCAAACACAAAACGCAATTCACTCGAAAAAAAAGGACACCAACATACAAACCGAGGAAACCAACAGCACCCCAGACGGCGACAGAACGAAGGAAGCAAGTGATTGTGGCGTAGGAAGCTTACCCTCCTCCACCAACAGAAACCCCAGACACAGAGCGACCCCGCATAGGCCGGAAGACTCGAAAGAGCTAAGTTGTTTTTCGATATTAACATACGTATTTTTCCCGCGTCTATACCGACATAAACGTAGCGGCACTAGTACGATAACTTTGGCGCCAAAAATTGATAACGGTATTTTGTAGAGGCGTTAAAGAGGCGTATTTTTTACTATGGGAGGGGGGGGGGGGTCCATCTCGTCCCGTTTAGCAATTTAATTTTTTTTTCTAAAATTGCCCCTAACTCCTAAACGGGGCGAGATAGACCCTCCCCCTCCCATAGTAAAAAATTCTGGTTTTTAACCCTTCTACAAAATACCGTTATCAATTCTTGGCGCCAAAGTTATCGTACTCTCCCCAACGCAGCTGAAAGCCTTCTTACCGTTTTGAATTTTACAGTAGTGAGACGGTTTGTTATTAAAGTGCGCGACCCGTTTGAGTTACTGTTTTCGACAACGCGGAATTGTGGGCCTTCCGTGGGCCGAAGCAACAGTTAACGAGTACTTTAAAGAAAAAAAAAACATTTTGCGCTTCATTTCCTTTTCGACATACCCTGTATCTTACTCTGTAATCAAATACACATGTTAATTACCCATCAGGGAAAAATAATTTGAGCATTTTTTTTTCAGCCCCCTTTTGGGCTCTCCATTCGGTTTTGCATATTTCCCTTCATTCGCATCTCAACCGTGTGGTTGCGGGTTTTTTTTCTCTCGTTTTTGTTTGTTTAAAGTTTGATTTGGTTGCCGGTAGCCCGGTTCCGCTGGTAATTAAAAATTGGCAAATCTAAATTCTCAGATTTTGTAGCATGGTAGAAAGAGTTTCCGTTGCGTTAATCGGCGATTTTTGTTTTGAAGTCGGTAGAGATATTCTGTTTTTTTCTTCTTTGGTTATGTTGCGGTTTCAAATTATTGGATTTTCGTTTGTACGAGTAAGTTAGTGCGGTATTGGTTATTACACTCTTTTTTTTTATTGATTTGGTGGTGCGTTGCAATAAAAGAAAAATTAAATAATTAATTGAGTGAAAGCAAGGTGAAGCAGTGCCACTCCCGCTGATTATGGATTATAGGAATTCACTTCCCAGGTGAGTTATCAAAATTTTCATTATTTCCTGATGACTCCAACTGGACGAATATATGCACTTTACTGGTGCTTTCATGGATGTGTGTATGTGTGTATATTGTTGGGCGGGTCAGTTTTAGCTGAACTATATATGTTACGAGTATTTCCCCTTATGTGTGTAATTATTCGTGTATTATTATCTTGTTTTAAGTGTAGATTGAATATGTTTGCTTGTATGATGACAGTGATGCATGAAAGTTTCTGTTCTGTGAATTTAATGTTTTATATGTGAAGTGTTGTATGATCTTATGATTGTTATTACTATTTGGGATTTGTGGTTTATGTTTATTGGTTGTGTTGAAATAAGTGTAGGTAAAGTTCATTTGTATATATTTACGCAGTATTTTAAATGCGGATGTAGGACGACTTACAAATTCATGTATGGTGTGTTTGAAGTTTACGTGAAAATATAAATAATATTAATTTCGGAATCGATTCGGGGGGTAAGAGTGAGTAACATAGGATATATTTTGCCTTGGTAGCCAGGCAGATAAAAATAGTGAAATAACTCTTAATTCTCTTGGCCCCACTTCCTTTCCAGGTCTTGATATAGATGGGTCCCGCGTAATCTACACCAGTGTTCGAAACAAATATTGCAGCCGTGAATATATTTCTTTACGCAAGTCTTTATTCGGAGTATCTAGTATCTTCCTTTCCAGGTCTTGATATAGATGGGTCCCGCGTAATCTACACCAGTGTTCGAAACAAATATTGCAGCCGTGAATATATTTCTTTACGCAAGTCTTTATTCGGAGTATCTAGTATCTGGATTGTTAATACCCAATAATTTTTTGTATTCCTCCATGAAGTGACCTTTCATTAGAGTCTTTGAGCAGGAATTGTGTGAAGTGATGATTCGGCGTAAGGATAATTGGATGTTGTTGTTCGTATTACACATTTGGGTTCTGTAGCCTACCTCCAACCCTACGGATGCCTTCACTGTCAATAAAAGGGTTGAGTGACTGCAGCGCCTGTGCTCCTAACTTGGCCCTGATTCGTCGTATGGAGGGTGAGAAAATTTCGAAAATTCTCATCTCAGATACCTGTCTTGTGTTGCTCAGGAAGTTCTGCAAAAGTTCTCTTATAAAGCTCTTTTCCCTGAGGGCACAATGAAAGTGAATAGGCCGTTGCTCCTCATCAGTTCTTATATTGGATGGCTGGAGTGGACACTTGAAACTCCAAGTGGTACGCAAAAATTCGAGACCATTCCATCAAAGTCTGTTTCCTTTCAGGTAAGACTCCTCGTGAAGCGAGATCAGCGGGGTTTAATTCTGTTGGTATATGTTGTCAGATGGTGGTGGCGATTGCGCGACTATCACGCAGAGGGTCCGTGGTTCGCCTTCCAGCATCACCAACAATTCTCGGATCGTCATCACCCTTTCGGCGGGCAATGGCAAACTCCCGAAAGTAAAATTGCCTATGAAAAAGCTTCTAAGCTTCTTAGGAGTGCCGTTCGGATTCGGCGATAAACCGTAGATCCCGTTCAGATGTGGCAAAAATGACAACATGAGCAACGCAAATCACTGTCAAGAAATTAGGCCAGTGCCCATACCGAGCTGCCAGCGAGACGGTGTTTATTATATTTTTTTTATTTTGTATATGTTTCCATATTTCGCCTTTTGTTAGACACTATATCTCTACTAATTGGTTACTGACGAATGTACTCACGTTAAAATAATAGTTGAATCGATCCAGGTATATCTGCGTGTATTTTTCAAACCAAGAACCTTGGATATATAGCCAAGACGATAGCTCCACATAACTCCAATCTCGGAATACTCACCGTTTTCAGCGGAGATACCTTGGCCTTAGACAAGAGCAAGTGAACACGGATATTTCCCTGAGAATCCAAAACCCGTAAGTGAGATGCCCGTTGAGATGCATCGCTAAACCAATGTATTTCAAGGTCTTGCTGTTAGTTGCATGTGCGTACCCAATGTGGAATCCTGATTTTCTCTAGCACCGGAAGCCCTCGCCGGAAATTGAGCCACTCCCTTTGGAGTGCAGATGGAACTGGGCTATCCCAGTCTAATCGTGACAACTAACTGTTGTAGCATCATTTTTGCTTTTATTATGCACAGCGCGATCCATCCCAGCGGTTCTTTTCGTCACCTCATTTTCCTATCACGCCTGTAAATAAGTAGGTAGTAGGAGTCTTTATGCGCTGCACGTATTTGCCTGTACATTTGTTCAATATCGGATGTAAAAGTGTTTTTTCCATCTCAGTATTATATCGAAGATATGATATTGTATCTTAGTCCCTACGTGTAGATGTTCGTTTAATGAAGTGCCGTCAAAGCTTTTAGCTGCAGCGTCAAAAACGACTCGGAGCTCAGTTGTTGAATTAGATTCCGTTCTAGTTAGTACCTCATCTCTGGTGATATCGACTTCCTTCATGTGGTTAAGATGTAAGTATACGTTGATACATTGTGAATACTCTTTTTCTAGTGTAGAGTTGAGTGCGAACCGTCTCTCCAGCTGAAGCAACCTATTCACGGCTCCTCCGTTCGAGGATACAAGCGCATATTGTCCTCCTTGCTTGAATGGCAGCGATACTTTGTATCGACCATTTGGCGTTCGCCTTGTTCTTCGCAGAAATCGTTCCTCGCAGGCCTGTTCTTCACTTGACGCTTAAAATTCAATCTCCCAGAATTTCTCCATCTGCGATTCGAAATAAAAGCATTGGTGAAACGTTCTTTTTGTTCTAGGTGGATCAATCAAATTTGCCAAGAAGTATCCAACCAAGCTGGGGTTTTTTGAGCGATTGGTGACGCTTGCTTCTCTCCGCGTATGATTTCTGGCAGCAAGAATTCTGGAAATGCATCATTGCCTAAAAGGATGTCCACTTTTGCGGGTTTATGAAAGGCCAGGTCCGCTAGTTTTAAATTTTTTATCTGATAGTTTGAGTGATAGTTCATTGGCAGGTAGAAGACCAGTTAGGGAATTAAAAACATGTGCACGGGCGTTTGTCTCAAAAGTCGTATGCAATGAGCCGAACATGATTTCGACATTTTGGTTGCTGGCTCCGCTATTAACCTTTTCTAGTCCTGATACCTCGACAAACGTTCGTCGATTTTTTAGCCCTAGAAACTGAGCTGCGGACTCCGTAATAAAGGTTGCCTTGGAACCTGGAACTATCGAAGTTCTTAGATTAATGAATGCTCCTGTTGAGGACCTGACTTTCACCACAGCTGTGGCTAGGAGCACTTGAGCGTTGCTAGTATAGGCTGCATGAAACGTATTGTATACTGCAAACTAGATTCGCATTCTTTCCATTACTTGCTCGTTGCTTTCAGTGACATGTTGAGATATGTGTTCGGATTGCGGAGATGGGATCATATATCACCCTACCACAGTTTTCCCAACTAGATTTTTGTGATCTTGAAGGTCCTGGCCCTGTTGATAGTCTTAGAGAGATGAGTGCTCCACATAAGTTCTTTAGCCAGTGTCATATGCACGTCGTGTTATGGTTGAATTCCCGGTAACTGTCAAGCGTTGCCAAGAATCAGAAATAACTATTGGAATTCTTTATTCTCTCTGATTTAATGGCAATAAAACAACAAAACCGAAGTTCAACGCCACATGATTTTTATAGAAATCACGAAACCTTTACTGTAAGGAAAAGAAAGAAAAAAAACCCGAATTTACAAAAAAAAAAAATTTCCACGGATAGAGAAACAACACCAAAATTAAAATAAAAGAGCGGGGTTTCAGCCCGACGATTCTCTTCTCGAGATATTTCGCACAACTTACGTATATTACATTGTTTTCCCTGCGAAAAAAGGTTCAGTTTCTTTATTTAAAATAGATTCAACAATGTCGACTTTTGCAGCTTCAGACCATTGATCTTGTTTACTTCACAGCCAAATATCAAGTGACCGCCAATTTTTAGATTTTCTGCAGAATATGGTGTCGTTGTCCCCTTTTCAATGAATTTTCTTCTAGATGCATTTATGTATGTAGAGAGGCAGGCAAACAGGTGGCATCTTTTAATATCTCGATGAGAAGCGAAATTGATGAGTCGTTTATGGGAGACAGCTTGTGTTGATCTTTTTGCCGCTTTGATTAGAGAGCGTTTTGATAGCGCGCATAAAATTAATGGTTGGATTAATTGTCTTCAGTGTTACCATTTATGTAACTCTTCCCCCTCAAGAATGAATCAAATGAGCTTGTGAATGAAGTTCATAGTTGGTAGGTTTTTGTCTCAATGTTTGTGATTGCTCGTTGAATTGGCCGTTTGGGGTTTGAGCAAGGTTTTCCCGGGCTTAAGCTCACATGTTTATCGGCTTAGGGAAAAGAAAGAAGGTGATGGATGTCTGTATGGGACGGTATTTTATACTTATGTTTATATGTTGTGAGAGTTGTAAATGCACATGTAAGGCTATAAATTCATTGATTTTATCTTTAAGTTGTATTAAATATTCTTGTTAAATTTTGGACTATCTTTGAAAGAAAGTGGACCAGGCTGACCTATATGGCCATTTAGTAATTCAGATGCAGTCATTTTAGTGGTGGAATAAACGCTATTATTATAGGAAATAACTGCTTCATCCACAATTGGCTTATTAGGTACAGCTTGTATGCTTTATTGCTCATATGAGCTCTGTAAGAGTAGAATCGCTCTACTATTGCATTACCTTTTGAACTTTTTGCACATATTGTATGGTGTCTTATATTATAAATGTCTGGGAAGTCTTTAAAAATTCTTGAAATAAATTCGCTTCCGTTGTCGGATACTAATAATTTTGGAATTCCATGATGTAAGAAATATTGTTTTAGTGCCCTGATGACGTTAATACTCTTTCTTGCTGATAAGATATGAAGGCTGGCGAACTTACTAAATTTATCTACAATTGTAGGGAAGTTTTCTCTTGGACTGAATATATATATCTACGTGCAAAATTTCTAAGGGCCTAGATGATGTTTGTGTGATTTCAAATTTTAACCTCTCTTATGGTCGGCTGTACTTATATTTGTGACAAATTTCACAAACATTAATAACACGCGTTATGATAGTTTTCATATTTGGAATGGTAATGGGTTCTTTTTAGAAGTTGCATACATTATTTCCTACCCCTATGATTCGACTTTGAATGGTATTTACGCACAAGTTCATCCTGTCTATCAATTTTTGTTACATCCTCTAACAAATTCCTACATCTAACTATTTTTAAACAACCATTATTAAACAAATTTGAGTAAGATTGCAAATAATGTACGTATAAGCTTTGGTCGAGCAGTATTCGATGCATCAGCAAGTGAAATACTCCAATGTGTATCATTTTGAAGAAGATTTAACTCTTGGCAAGCCTCACGATAACACTCGACCGTTAACTGCTCTCAATTCTTGGGAGAATGTGGGCCCACGTACATTGATTAGCAGTAATCGCAAGTAAGAACATTCTGCATTGTTTGGGTGAACAGTGTACAGACGGCCTAGTGCGTTAGTCGAATACAAATTGGAATGTCCTTCAACTGCTTGACCTTGCTTGCGACGTTGAAACTTTTCCGCTAACGCGTTCCATATAAAATATGTAGGTACTTCGGAGTAAGGTAACGTTCTCGTAAACGTATTTTCCGTGCGTAATGCAAAAAATGCAGTTAAAGGTGTTGGCGGCGGTGACAATGCCCTTGCTTGTACACTTTCTACTGTGAAATAGACGCGCTGTCCATTTTCAAGGTGCCCTGCCAAATGAACAACCGCTCGATGTCGTTCTTCTTCTTCTTATCCTTTTATTAACCCTTTCCTCGTTATACGAACTTATGCGTAACGAGTTTCCCATTTTTACTGCATCGCTGCTGCTCCGCTTATGGGGTTGGCTAATGCAACGCTCGATGTCGTTCATGGATTGGAAATGATAAAATGCGCCATACTGCTTCATTGCTACTAATGTAGCGTCCTAATTGACATTGATTGATTTCACACGCAGATTTTTCTGACTGAGTTCCAATTACACAAGTGAAAAATTTGTCATGAATAGGATTCGAACCTTGATCTTCTGAGGGAGAAGCGATGGCTAATACCACTACATCACGGGCATCCCAAGCGTCTTAATGCTCTCCGTAACTCTTAGCGTAATGGTCCTTGTTTGTTACACGACTATGGTCATCTTCGGGGTCCTTCTGGTCGTCGCAGTATGGCTTCAAATCCGTGACGTGCCATACCCCTCTGTCCCTACCTGTCTCATCCTGGGGCTTCAAGGTCTCCGCCGCCGCCAGTTTTTTCCTAGTATCTTCCCTAAGCTGTCTAACCCTAAGCTTCAGAAACGTGACCAAAGGGTGGTTTTGATGATTTGGTTAATCCTTTCCGCAGAATTAGCCTGAGGGTGATAATGGGCAGTGAATTTTATTTTTGACGCGTACGCTTTGGCCAATGCAGCCAGTTCCTTATTGCGAAACTGGGGACCTTTGACATAAACGATCCATCGCGGTACGCTGAACAGAAAAAAGACGTTCTCCTCCAGATCTTTACAAAAGGTCTTAGCAGTCGCCAACCTACGGGGGAAAAGTAGAGGAAACTAAGTGTATTAATCTACCACAGTAAGAATATAAACAAAACACCTACTCGGTTTTGGGAGTGGACCGACTAAATCGACACAAATCATTTCCCACGGCACTGAAAATCCTCACCTTTCGATCAAACTAGCTGGCTTATCGTTCACCGATTTCATACTTTGACATACATTACAGTTCCTAACATGCTTGGTCACATCTGACCACATTTTCGGCCAGCAGCACCTCGCTCCCACTCTAGCAAAAGTTTTCCTAACCCCCATGTGTCCCGCTTACTCGTTGTCATGACATTTCCTCAAAACCCTAGCTCTATCTACCTTCGGCACTACTTCTTTGCATTCTAAACTATTGTCATGAACAACCACGTGTCTTGTGGGGGAAGAAACAACACCTGCTATTATAGATTATCCGGCTCAATTTAATTGGATCAATATGTTTAATAATTTAAATACTGAGATTATATATGTATCTCTTTTAGCCATCATCCATGACTCTTTAAAACTGTATGTACCACTAAAGAAATCAATGAGAAAACATCTTCCCTGGTATATTAAACCCCTTCACAATCTATAAAATGTCAGAAATAAGGCTCATAAAACGTTCCTTAAATATAAATCACATGATAACAGACTCAAATTTGAAAAGCTAAGAATGGAAATTTTTTTACTACCGATACATGTTTGGTACGGAATGTCAGATCAAATGTAAATAGTAAAATGTTTTGGGTTTATTTACACACTTAGAGGAAGACCTCGGATTTTCCTAGTTGCATGAAATTTAAAAGCCTTGAATCCAAAACTTTAGAAGGTAAACTGGAATTGTTTGTAAGTTTTTTTGAATCCGTTTACGGCTCATTATCCCAAATAGAATTAACATTGATTCCCTTGAACTAGAAGAATTTTATGTTTTCATTGCTCTAAATAATCACATCACATGGCTCTGACTTCATTTCTAACTCTCTGTTAAAGAGTTGCTCTTCTACTCTTTCTCTTCCTCTTGCAATCTTATTTAACGCCCCTTTACATGAAGGTAACTTTTTGGATAGATGGAAAGTATCGCATATGTCATGCATTCACAAAACTGGATGCAAAAACGATGTTGAAAATTACACAGGAATCTCTGAGTTCCTAAAAATCCCTAAATTATTTGAATCCATAGTCAAAAACAAACTTTTCTCTCTAGTGAAGGAATACATATCACCTGAACAACATGGCTTCTTAAGTGGAAAATCAACCGCCACTAATTTGATGATATTCTCAAATTTCTTATACTGCAATATCAAAATTGTGTATAAAATTGATACGTTAAATACTGACTTTTCCAAGGCTTTCGATAAAGTAAATATTTGTTTATTGCTTCTAAAACTAGAAATCTTTGGTTTTCACTCGCTGATGCTGACCTGGCTTGGTTATTACCTTAGTAAAAGGAAACAATCTATTGCAATTAACAGTTCGTACTCTAGAAACTTCGACGTCAAGTCGGGAGTTTCTCAAGTCACCTTGGACCTCTCTTTTTCCTTATTTTTATAAAAGATATCGTATCTTCTTTATCTTTCTGTCGGTGCTTACTTCTTGCTGACGATGTTAAAATATTTACGAAAATCAAATTCTGTCGCGATGATACATTATTTCAGAACGGACTAGATGCATTTTTCTGATGGAGCTGCGAGAACCAGCTTCTACTAAATCTTGCTAAGAGTAAGCAGATGACTTTTTCTAAAAGTATCTTTCGGATAAAAACTCAATACTTTTTTGACAATGTTCCCATAACTATATGCAAATCAGTCAATGACCTAGGTGTTATATTTGATGATCAGCTTAACTTTGAATTGCATTTTAACAAAATGATTCAAAAAGCCTTTTTTACTTTGGGATTTATTAAAAGAAGTACTCGTAGTAAAGGATTCTCAGATACATACACTTTGAAACCGCTATTCATTTCGCTTGTACGGCCAATTTTGGAATACTTAGAATACTGTGTGGTTGGATCCCTACCTTCATACAGGCAAAGATGTCTTCTCATTGACTTAAAACCATTATCTTTAAGAAGAAAGATTCAAGAAATCCTCTTTGTTAAAGATATTCTAAACGGTAAAATTATATGCCCCGGATTTCTTATGAACTTCCGTTTTTATGTTCCAGAGCGCCCTTTACGCTATCGCCCCTTTTTGCAAATAACTTTACACAGAACAATGAATGGTCAAAATGAGCCAATAAATTGAGGCAGCAAATCATATTAAAGCGTTTACAATTTAATCGATTTATCTGAATCTAGAAATGTTGTAAAACTAAAACTTTTTGAAATTATTCTACACGGTTAATTTAAGTTAGGCATAAGTTATATTATATACTAGCGACCAGCCCCGGCTTCGCACGGGTGTAATTTAGAAAACAAAAGACGTGAAGAATGTGAAGTACTGCCTTTGATTATAGAATTTCTTTATAAACAATGATTGTAGCTGACTTTTGGTTACGCAATACGATCAAATTTTGTTTGGAAGTGACGCGCGAAAGAGCTACGCATAGCTCTCCATGGGAAAGGCAATCAACGCTTAGGTCTAATCCCGCAACGTTGAACGACTAAACTTGTGATTTGTTAATAGTAATTGAAAATGATACTTTTATTGAAAACTGCAATCCTTTGAGTTGGTATGGAAGATCCGTTGGTATCAATTGAATCCGGGGAATAAATACGGTTTCTGTCTGTAAGTAATTGAGAAATTCTGTTGGGGAATATACAGCCTCTTTTTGGTCCAGCACGGTGTCTACAGAGTAATAGGTTTGCGCCTGTGTATTATTTTTAGAGACAATCAAGTCGTTCACTTTACCTACTTAATTGTTAGTATTGTTATCTACTAGCTCTTTCCTTGAACCAAGTTATAGTCTTAGAACTTATATTATTCATTTTTGGTTAAAAATGCAAAGGTTTTAACTATCTAGATTACCACTCCCATTATTTTGTGACATTTGTCCATTTCGGCTTTCCCCCAAAAGTATAGCTGCAATTCCGGATGATGCTTCAGCTAATGCAATTGTTCTAGTAGATCGTACTTTTCCAAGAAGCAAGTTGATAAGATATGTTTTCCTGTACCTCCAGGAGCACCACGAGAATATAACTTTTCTTCGTTTCCGTCAATTTATATTAATAAAGCATCGTATATTTTTTTTTTAATCTATGTTCATGCGATGTTCATCTTAACTACAATTTGTTTAAACAGTTTAAATTTATCGTAGGAAGTTTCTTTTGCGTATTCAATGTTGGTTAATTCAGGGATTGTTATATTTGTAGGCATCGGCAGTTCAAAATCTGGAATGAATTTACCAGAAAGTTCTTCTACTACCTTATTCAATTCTAACAACGCTTCGTCAACAATATTTTAATCATATTGGACATAATCTGACATTTACACTCGCCGTCGTTGATTCAGTATATCTTCGGCCATATTTTGCCTATACTTGTTCCAGAGAGATACAATATCGGTCACTTGAAAAAACGTTAATGTGTTGTCCTATTTAGAGTCGTCTTCCAAGAGACCCATCGCTTTGCATGCTGCTTGCTTTATAGGTATTAGTAATTACTCCTTGTATGATGGGCTCTTTACAATTTGAAGTAGCATTCTCAAGTGAAAATATTCACTGTTGTCGGGATGAAGTACATAGACCCTCCCAAGAGCATCACTTTTTTTTAAACTGTTTTCTCCGTTGAAAGGTTTTTACGAGTATCTGGCCTAATTTTGTTCACTAACCATACCGGCAAATGGACATGTGGCAAAACACGTTTTTGCCATTCAACAGTGTACATGTCGCAACGTTATACAACGCTGTATCCCGGGATAAAAATAGTCTAGTGTGCGCTGGTCCATTTACCCCAATTGACCCTGCGGTAAACCGCATACACATTGGCCGATTTCAGACACAATTTTTGTAAATTAGTCACTAAGAACTGGGTCATCGTATCACGATAACGAACACCATTAATTCTTACTGCCCGGACAGCGGCATTTTCGAAGAAAAATGGTCCGATTATGCCAACAGCCCAAAATCCGCACCAAACAGTCACGCGTTATAAATGCATTTGTTTCTCAATAATCACTCGTGGGTTTTCTAAACCCCAAATGCGATTAATGAAGCCATCAAGATGAAAGAGAGCTTTATCACTGATGATGATTTTGTTCGACTGCAGCTGACAAACCTTCATTATTTTTAGAATATTGCTTAACAATGAAAATGCTTTGCTCTTTCGTATAACGCTCTATATTTACTAAACTCCACAATGTCAGCTTTCACATTGTTATCATTTCGTCTTTTTTGAGACACCCTTTATAAGACAAATAATAATTACATAACAAACCTACAATAGTCCAAAGAGAGAAAAAAAAATTTTCTCTTTTTTTTAATAAACGTGGATATGCCCGCGCTCCACTGGTAGTCTGTTGATTGCAATGACCAACTCATAACTGTGATTATGTGATATGTAAATCTTAAATAATTACATTTTTGCTTATTACTTCCGTTATAGGAATCACAGAATAATGATTAATACACCAATCTGTTCACCAGGAAATCTTCTTATTCACAGAATAAAGTCATATTCAAATCTGTTCAGCCATTTTGTAGTAATATGTGTGTAAAGCATAAAAAAATGCGTTTTTTCAGTTAAAAAATCATTTAAAATAGGTTTAAAGGCCCAATAACGGACTAAAAACCATCAGTGAACAGTCAGGATATTTCAAGATCAAGGTTGAAACTTTTCAAATCACTTACCAAACCAATATCATTCTACATCCCCAGAAGAAATTCTAAAAACAATCATTTGTCCTAGAACTAACCAAAAGCATATACAAATAGAAAACAAAGAAGAACTTTACCAGAGCATAGCAACATTGATAGCTTAAATTAACCCAATAATTCCCAATAAAGCAGTAAGACAAAAAAGAAGGTGGTTGAATATATTGTAGTAGGAAATTCAGAAAATGGCTTTTCGGAACTATGGATGATAGTGACAGACAAAATAATTTCAATCACCTAGAAATTCTGAAAAACAATATACACAATTCAATTAACACCATAAACGATCAAGTCGAAATTAAACAACATATTAATGAACCAATACATTCCTTGAAAAAGGTCATAATGACAAACAGACAAAAAATCCTAGACAGTTACAACAGAGTGGATAGCGTTACAAATAACATTTTGGAACAACAACTATTTCTTGACCAGATCACTAAATTTAGAAAACTAAATAAATCAAATACGGAATAACTTTGTATCAGCATAACATATTACAATATTGTTCACCCAAGTATACACACAATGGAAGAAATTAACGACATAATACAAGTGTAATACCACAGTTCACGGTTAGTCCCCTGAAAAACCTACAAGAATTGGGTCACCAACAGCGATGGTCATTTCCCTTACATCAGCAGACGAGGGCAAAACCAATATAGCAGATTCATCAATACTAGCATATAAAAGGGAAGAATCAATAAAAGACACCAAGTACCTTCTCAGGATTAGGTTTAATAAGATCTTGACCGACGGTATATCCCAGGTATTTTAGCTCCTTAAAATAAAAGAAGGATTTTTCAACGTTGATTGTCAAATTTGCCTTCCACAAACAGTGTGCCACTTCCTTAAGTATTATCAAATGTGTCACTTTGCTTATCAACCGACACAACCTTTGAGGCGCGTTGCAAAACCCAAAAGGCATGACGGTAAATTAAGAAAGAGCTCGCCCTGGCACAGTAAATGCGGTCTTTTCTCTTGACTTTTCTTCTAGTGGATTTTGCCACAAAGCAGTTTGAGATTCACACCACTCATGTAGTATGCATCTCCAAGTTGGCTAAGTAGTCCCTCTATATGAGGTTGCGGGTACGAATTTTCTCTAACAATTAATTTTTGCTTTGCGAGGAAAAAGTTCAGTGACAATGATCGGTGCAATTTTAAACCCGGACCAGAAATTCACTCCCAAATACAATTTTTGGATCAGCTCAGGGACAAGATAGAGGTCTAAAATGTTGGTTATATTTTGGAATTCAATCGAGGCTTTAATACGCCCAACTATCTTTTGACCATTTCCATCTGCAGTATTAACTTTTGAGTGGAAATCAAGAAACGAAGTATTGAGTTCCCTTAACAGTTCCAAGCATCCCTTGCCCAAACAATAAATCGAAGCACCATATCTAACACACCTGTTACTTCTTTTCCGTTCAGCAAGATGTTTACGTTGGGCCTCTTATCCCCAACCGAAACTCCGAGATAAGTTTCACTTATTTACTTATGCCTTCTTCTTAGTTTTCTCACTTTTAAAGATATTTCCGAGAAATCGATAGAGTTTAAATGTACTCGTATGTTACGAATTTTAATGTATTCAAATAATCGTTGTTGTTAAGTTACACATAAGATTTAATTTCATAGCATTGTTATTTCTTATATTTTTTGTCGATTTGCATTCCCATTAATTTACCGATATCGTTCCAAGCGTGCGACCAAACGCACTGGTATCAATTCACGGGCTCAAATTTCCGAATCATCTGCCTATGTTTGTTCTTACGGCTGGAAGCAATAGCCAGCAAATAATAATCTGCAAATTTATGTTTATCAAAATAATAAAATAGTCGGTCGTGTGTTGAAAACCTGAAGTGCCGTATTTCTTTTACCTTACTGTAAACTTTAGTTATTTGAATTAACAATTATTGGGCGACCATGACAGGATATTTATGATGACTCAACAAGAAATGTTAAGTAAAGTAAAATACCTGTACATGTTACGTTTAATTCCGACAACTGTCAAAGTTGCCTAGAATCAAAAATAACTTGGATCCTAAATACCGATTCCTCTCTTTAAGAGGCAGCTAAGCCTGCGAAATACCAACAAAACAAAAGTTGAGCGCCACGTGATTTTTCCCGGAATCACGAATCCTTGAACTATGAAAAGAAAAAAGAAAGACCGAATTACGAAAAAAAGAAAATTCTTCTCCGAAGAAAAGCAACAACAAAAATGTACAACACCGGATTTTTCACTACGTTATAACGACTCCGTTGGAGCACGACGATTTATTTGTTAAGTTAGCGGTACACTCGTCATTGAAGTGATCCGCTATTTAAACAATCCCGAATGAATATCAAAATTACTTAACGGGTCGCGTGTCTCGCCTATTCTCGCGATTTTTCGCACGGGCGGCTCACCGGAGTCTCAATTCAACAATAACAAAAAAAAACGATAGATGCACTGCACTGCAGTCGAACTTGCACAGTACTTAGCTGTTATGGCGGTTCTTGTGCCCTTTTCAGGCACCGTTTTCCTAGTCCCAATACTCCTTTTTCCTTCCTCCTGATCCTCTTTTCCCTTACCGCCCGCCAGAAGCCAAAAAAAAAAATCGCGATTTTATACAGTACTTTATTTGAATTACTTCGCAAAAAAAAATTGCTGTTCGCAATTGCCAAAATTATTTAAACAAAAGAAAAAAACTCTAGTTTGACTCTCTCTAATGGCTGGTCGTCACAAAGGTGACTTCCAGATCTTTTTCATTCCACAAACTTCCGCCAGACTCTCACACGCATTCTCACACCCACTCTCATACACCTTCATTTGGCTCTAGTGGATCCAACAACGGGGTTTCCAGCTACACGACTAGCAAACTTTGCCTCTCATACTTTCCAATTGTTTCCAGTTGTACCCACTCATACTAAACTCCTCAGTCACTGAGTTCTCTGCTGCTTCCAGTGATAACTGGGAAATCCACTGAGCGAGTTTATGAGAGTTTGTGGATTCTAGCTATGCCTAGCTATTTCCCTAGACAATGGAACTAAATGGAAAATTGCGAGAAGCAATGTTTCTCTCATTGCTGATGCCCGGGTAATTTTCTCCGAACGAACTACTCAAAATTGCAAAACAAAACAAACGCGAAGGAGAAAGAAAGTCTGATCGAAGGTCGATGGAGTGTTGCGTCGATGGTCGATGGGTAATAATTCTAATCTTTTTATACCCCGATCTAGCCATTTCCTAAATTGCCGCCCCAAACAAAGCTAAGTATATGTGTCTTTGTCCTAACTAACTGACCAATAGCGTGTCACTCCTTACAATTATGCATTTTTGTTTTTTTGTTTAGTTAGTTTCTTTGTTTGTTTACGTTGTAGGCCTTTCTGCCCCCCTGGTATTTTCTTATGATTTTTGTTATCGTTGTTTTGTTATTATTGTTGTTTGCTATGTTGTTGTTTATTGTTAAAAATTATTGTTATCTATGTATTGACGTCATTGTTATTCTTATTAATATTTTGTATTCCTTCGTTGGAGGCTGTCTCGAAACTATGCCGTCCGCCTACAGCTTCTACTACTCCCTTGGTGTCCCATCGGTGGGGCGGTGGCATCAAAGGGGTCGCCGTCCCTTTACCCATCTAACCTGACTTATACAGCTGGTACGTAGTTGGGATGTGTTCGATTATGCTGTCTGTCCGCCTACACACCACCGTCGCTCCTCCGTAGCTCCCTCGTTGGGGGTGTAGCTTAAAAAGAGATCGTCATCTCTTCCCCCAAGGACATTTAGAAGTTCGCATCCACATCGATTACGAAATGTGATGCTTCTTGTCTCCACATCGATTGCAGTATGTGGAACTCCTGAAGCCTTTGTGCCTTAGCCTGTCGTTGGGGTGTAACGACATGCTAAGTCCTCCCTCACCCGTCATCATCGTGTTGGGGTGTCTGACTTGAAAGGACCGTCCGTCCCCACCCGTCGCTGACTTTCACACGCCCAGTCTGATGCAGCCCATTGCGAGTCTCCCGTCTAGTCTAGTCGTCGTGAGTCTGAAGCCTACCGTCCGTAGGGCTTCACCGAACGAACCACCTCGTTCCCCCTCTGAGGGTAACAATCGCCCGAACCTATGTGGGTTCTTTCCGAGGTCTGTTGGCCAATGGCTGATAGGACCATGGCTGCCCTCCACCTCCGCCGGAGCTCGGTCTTCCCACTCCAAAGAAAAGAGGGAACGAAGGGACAAGGACGGGAAAGAGGGTAAACCTTGTTGCGGGAAAATTTACCGCAACAAACCCCACTTTCACCTCCTAGGAAATGGGCTTGCCTTCTTCAGAGGCGCAAACCATTTCCTGAGGCCAAAGGCTAGTGGGAAAGACATTTCCATCATGGCCAATACTGCCAGTCCTATACAATACTACAATACTAAAATCAAAATTCTGACCGAAGCGGTCCTTTAACCTACTTTCATTTTAAAGGGACTTAGGACTCTCCTGGCACATCGCTATAGGGCTTAGCGTGCCAGGTACCTTTGTTCTAACCATTTGAATCCACAAAACTGTATGTCCACGCTGACACACGTTTGTGGATCCCGAATGGTCATACTAACTCGTTCGGAAGATAGTGAACATCTCGCCGTCGTAGGCTGTAGGCTTTCGCAGACTTCTGTGCTGCCGCCGCCAATTTCCTATGTATATCCTCCCTTAACAACTCAAATCTCCTACCTAACTCCGGTATCCCCAGTTCCCTAATTTCCTTTCCCCTACTCTCCGCATCTAAGTCTCTACCTATAGTACCTGTGGTCTCTCTACCTGGCACTATGTCCCTACTAGCTATCACACTATACTTGCTACCTTTCCTAATCTGGTGATAATCCCTCGAGGCATCAAACTCCGTGCCGCGAGTCACCATCTCCCTCCCAAAATTAACATAATATGGGGATACCCCCAGCACCTCGTGTTGGGCTGTGCGAATCGCGCCCACAGGACAGCCAAGCATTCCTTCTCCGTGGTAGAGTAGTTTCATTTCACTTCTCTGAAGAGACCTACTAAGATAACATATAACCTTCTCCCCGTCTTCAAACTCCTGACTTTATACGGCCCCTATTCCATAATTCGAGGCATCCGTCTGGACTACGAACGGCCTATCGAAGTCTGGACATGTTAAAATGGGCGCCGTAACTAAACATTCCTTCGCCCTCCTAAAACTTTCCTCAAACTCATCCGTCCATACAAATATCCTATTTTTGTTAAACTAAAGCGTTGAAGTTTGGTACGAAACGTCTGTACCATGAGACTGTCCCTATAGAACTCCTAATTTTCTTCACTGTTTAGGTTCAGGAATCCTAACCAAGCTATCTACTTTCTCTGGATCGACGTGTAGTCCATTCCCATCTACTACATAAAATAAATATTTTAAATACGGTCTACAAAAGTTACATTTTCCCTACTAACCTATAACCCTGCCTCACACAATCGCTTAAAGACCTCCTCCAGTATCTTAAAATGTTGGTTGAATGTATTTGTGACGATACTAATATCGTACAAGTACACAAATACGTGTGGCTCTAGATCAGCACTTAAGATGCTGTCTGTAAATCTCTGCCACGTAGCAGGCGCATTGTGTAGCCCGAAAGGCATTCGCTTTAACTGGAACAGGCCTCTATTCGAAACCGTGAAGGCTGTGAGTCGGCGCGATCTCTCCTCTACGGGGATCTGCCAGTAGGCCGACTTAATATCTAATGACGTCAAATACTTGACGTCCCTGAGCTTATCCCATGTCGTTGATATAAGTGGCAATGGATAAGCATCTCTATCTGTAACCCTATTCAATTTCCTAATGTCGACGCAGAACCTAAATGACCCATCTTTGTTCTTGATAAGGACTATTGGAGATGCCTACGGACTGTTCAATTTCTCGACAACACCCGCCTCCAGCATCTCGTTTAGGTCCTTGTCAATATGCTTTTGCATCGCAGCCGATACAGGGTAATAGCCCTGTTTAATAGGTTCTGCCAACGTCCTGATCTTATGCTCTGCCAAATGAGTACACCCCAGTCCTACGGGCATCGACTTAAATTCACCGTCGACCAAAGCTTCCAACTGCCCAGCTTCGGCGACGTTCAGCTCGGAGATCTCCTGAATAGCGGTAGTCGGGGCAACCAACTGTTGGCTCGAGAAGCTCCACACTCGTGATCTTAAATCCGGGACGATTCCCGATAGTGCCCAAAAATCTGCACCGAGGATCACGGTGTGTGGTATCGCTGGGATAACGAGACATTCCATATAAACGGACCGACTTTGTACCTCAATTGGTAGAGACACAACCGCCACTACCTCTCTCCTGTTTCTGTCAGCTAGAGCGACGGACCTAACTTCATTTTTTACTAATGCGACGTCCTATAATAGTGCGAGAAGCGCCACTATCCAAAAGACTTAACATTATACCATAAATGCTAACTCCTACATATGGACGCCTATCCCTACCGTTTGCCTCCAAGCTAGAACCTAAATGAACCATTGAGCTTTCCAACTGATCTCCAGCAGGCGACCTACTCCCTACATGCACCGACGCTCCCGTCCTGCTGACCCGGAAGTCCGTTGCGTGTTTCCCGACATGCCAGTGCACCGTCGGCACTGCCGCCGTGTCACTCCTTGCGCTCCACACCCGTATTAGCGCGGGTCCTGTGTTCGTATGTATTCGTGTTATGGGGTGATCGTTTGTCTCGTTATGTACTGTGCACATAAACGCGTGTTTTGTATTCTGTTGTTCTGTACTTTTTTTGCCATCGTTGTTCGTTCTTTGTTTTAGTAAGGCGTCGTATGATGTTACCGTTTGTTCTTATCTAAATGAAATATGTGCGTTTGTTATGTAGTTAATTGTAAGTCATTCGTAGGGTATTGTATGTCGGTTCGGCATAATTCCACATATATATGTATATAGGTACGAAAATATACTTGTAAGTACTCGTATATATAATTATTCTAAATGAAAATAATAAAATAAGTCGCACACACTTTTTTTCTATATATATGTATGTCTGTAGATATGTGTTTGTTTATCTATTTGCGTGTGTGTATGCAATCAACGGGCAAAGAAAATTAAAAAAAACAAAATCGAACGAAAATTATAATTCTTTTTTTTTTGTTAAAGTTAGGTCATCAATAGAGTCCTGACTAAATGGATTGAGGACAGAAATATAGTTCCGGATAATCAATTCGGTTTCAAGGCGGGGCATGATGTTATTCATGCCGCGTCTAAACTAGTTTCTGATATCCAATGGAACAAAGTCAAGAACCAGTGCACTGGTGTCTGTCTGATTGACTTGGAAACGCCTTCGACACCGTATGATTAGAGGGTCTCTTCTACAAGCTAAACAGGCTAGGTATTAATAAGCTACTACTGTACATTATTTTCAATATGCTCACCGATAGACAGTTCATCGTGAAGAATGGCGATGTGACTTCTACTGGTATATTCAACATTCAAAACGGTCTGCAGCAAAGTGCGGTCAATTTGCCAACATTTCAACATTTACACAAGTGCTCTGATAGGTTCACTTCACCATGCTATAGCGTACGGAAGCGACTTAATCGCGTACAGATCAGGTCCAAAGATTGAGGTTATAAACACTCTTTTGCAACAGGACTTCGATAACATTGAATTGAATATCAACTTTCAGAAGTCGGAAACCATTCCGGTTGGGACGCCTTTGTCTGGGGCCTCTGCGGATACCAGAAAGAATTGGCGAAAGTTTCAGATCGTGGGACGACACGGGCAGGCACTTGTTTGTCGAAATGTAGTCATATGCCTTGGGATGTGGCTAGATCAATATCTGTATTTTAACAAACATATAGATGTTGATCTGGCCAGAGCCAAATGTGGTTTTGCCCTTACAAAGAGACTGTTTTATAGTAGGCAACTCGATGCGTTGTCCTGTGTTGTTCAAAGTGAGAGCAAGTCTTTTGGAAAAGATTCGGGTGTTTGAGAGGGCTTGTCTTCGCTAATACAGAACACCAGAGTCTGGGTAATCTTCCACGTCGCTCGAACAGCTGCGGACAGTCCTCTCAACTACGACAGAGACGTCGCACACGGCAGTGCGAAGCGTCAACGGTTTAGTGGGGTGATAGGAAGTCGCGACATAAGGGACATTGCTCGGCAGCACCGAGAATGTTGGTGGCTTGCGAAAGAAGGGAAGCTCCATCGTCGGAGCAGAGCAGAGTTGGTCAGCCAATTTTTTTTTTTAGCCGCGGCCGGCTTACATAGGTGAAGGTAGGGTTAAGGTAGTTTTAAGAGTAACAATTAAAAGAACTAAAAAAAAACAATACTCGTATTATAAAAACTGAAAAAAAAATAAAAAAACAAAAAAAAGATAAAAAACAACAGAGATGGGTAGCCTTTTCTAATAAAAGTGGTAACCCACACCAAAAAAAAATTTAATACTTATACAATAAGTTAACTTAAGTAGGTTAAGTAGGCTTTGGATTTATTTTTAAGTAGGCTGTGAGTTCTACTTAATAAGTTTTAAAATAAGAAAAAAAAAAAGTGTCCATTCACTAAGTTTTTTACTTAATAAAATGTATGTTTACTTAGAAAGTACTGTAAGGAACGTCGAAAGACATATAGATTAGGAATTATGTTTAACTTAGAGTGTCCGCATGGGGCCAGTAAGTTAGAATAAGATAATTTTAAGTTAATTAGGCTTATTTTTAAGCGATTTTTTGTCTAGCATGTAAGAGTTACAGATTTGTCTTTATAAAAATGCATTTAAAATAAAGAAATGATGCGTCACAGAAGCGAAGGAGACGAGTTAAATTCCAGGTTTCGAATCTGATTAATGATTTTACTTATTTTTTTTTTGTCTTTATAACTACTTGAATTTTTAGCTTTAGATTTTTGAGATAAGATAGTTTAGGTAAGACGTAAGTTAGTTTTAAGAACACTTGTGAAACAGACTGTAAGGAGGAAGTAAAGTTTGTGACGTATGTAGACACGGTTTGTTATTATTTTAATCCTTCGTCTTGTGTTTTTTTGTTTTCTCTTTCCATCGAAAGAATTAATTTTTGGTTGGTTGGTTGGTTGGCGAATCCCCCATTCAGTCGCGGTTTTGGATGTGGGTGGTAAGACGGTAGTGCAATTGCTTGGCGCCCTTTCAAAACCAACATTCGCGGCCATTTTCCAAATAGTAAGGGAAGTAAGGAAGAAATCGAAGTGGTCAGGTATTGTGACCGAGCAGCGATATATAATTTGCTGCTTCTTTGGCCTAGCCACACTTTGGGGGTGGCCGTGGTGTAGTGGTACTAGCCATCACTTCTCACTCGGACGGTTATGGTTCGAATCCTACTCATGACACGTTTTTCATTGTGTACTTGGAACTTAGTCAGAAAAATCTGCGTGTGAAGGCATAACACTGACATGTCGATTTGGCTGTTGTAGAGTTTTCAAGCACAAAACAACCGTTAAAATTCACAACCTGAATCATTCCGAGTGAAAAAAACTCTCCGTCCTATTCGGACTCCCACCCCTGGAAAAGTCAACATCAAACCACTTCATCACAACAACTTTCCTTCTTTCTCTTTTTCCTCCTTCTATCTTTCCACCCGCACCCTGGCGACAGTAAAAGAGTATCAAAAACCCATTGAGGCGCGCGTAAATTATAAAAAAAAAAAAAAAAACTGCTTGCCCACAGTTGATGTGAGTTGTCATCAGCTCCGTAGCTACTTCGCCCCATTAAATCTATAGAAGTAGCCCCAAAAAATGTTCACCTCACACAACGCCTTTAATTCATGCAAAAGTTATTCTCAACTGTTAACGCCTAATTTAGCACCTCATTCCATCGATAGCGATAATCGACTGAATACAAAAAATCGAGCATTCCATTTTCAAAGTTCATTAAGAAAAAAAAATGTATAACGACAGGTGCAATTCCATTCGAAAAAAGATTAAAAAAATATTAAATAAAGATCCATTCTAATAGTAACAGTAGTAAAAGGTATACAATAGTTAGTTAATTGATACACGAATGTAGGCATAGTATATGTTTATACGTATACAAAAATGATTCGATTATTATAATATTTTCAAGAATTCATTTCTTTATATATATATGTATATATGTTCTACCATTTAACATAGATTTAAGTGTGGATTCAATAATAACATTGTTTTGCATGTAAATTAGGTTTTACCTACTTACCTTTTTTAATATTTTTTTTTCCTAATAGGTAATAAGTATGAATGTATTGATAAATATACATTGTATTTGAATGGGTTTATCTTTTTTTTTTTTAAACTCATAACCAAATAATTGAAAAATCTGAGTGTATTAAAATCTTTATTAAAGTAGCATTTAGCCATATTGTGGTATATTGGCATCACACATGTTATTAGAACTTGGCATAACCAATAAGAGTATAATGTTGGCACCAGTATTATATGTGTCATATTTATAATAAAACCTAATAAGCAAACTAAACACAACGAAAAAAAATTCATAGCACCTGCTACATTATTACATGCAATGTTGGATGACCAAAATTCAACCGCAACATTGGAAACAAAAAGCAAGATAAATGCATCAACAGTATCTTTACAGCGTCAAGAAAACTCAACTTTGCAGTTAGCCCTCGCTACCCGAGAGGAATTCTCCTTTATATTGGCTGATTGGGAAAAATGGATCAGGCGGTTCGAACCGTATAGGATGGGAACTGGGCTCCACCAATCAAGCAACAAAACAGAGGTAAATATTTAATGGGCGAAAAGGCCGAGGAAATTTATTCATTCTTTACACCTGTCCCGGACACATATGATGCATGTATAAGAAAGTTCGAGGATTATTTTGTACCTAAAAGAAATATTATTTATGAACTTGCTAAATTTCTTAAACATAATCAAGGGGAGGAGACGGGGGAAGAATTCGTAACAGCACTACATGCTCTTGCCAAGCACTGCGAATGTCGGTATCTGCTGGACGAAATAATTTTGCTAACTCTGGTCATAGGCATGAGAGACGAGGGTTTGAATGATAGACTTCAGTTAGATCCGCAGCTTACTTAAAAAAAAGCAATTACCTCACTTAGGCAGGTGAAAGAACTTCATCGTCAGAAAAAAGAACTCCACAAACAACGACGGTCTGTAGATTAGAGCAAAAACGAAAATTTGAGAAATTAAGGGGATCTGCAACAAGGCAAAAGCGTGAAATCCGACACGGTGGGCCGGGAATATGAGCGACAGTCATGCGCACGTTGTCGATATGAGCGACATGATTACGATTAATGCCCAGCGAAAGAGAGTATTTACAAAAAAACAGGGTCACTATACGAGGGTCTGTAGGAAAACAGAAGTATGTGAGGTCAGGGAGGACAAAAGCCGAATGGGAGAAGATGAATACTTCGTTGGTAGGGTGGAAGATAAGTGCTCGGTTGATCTTTGACTAAATGGGAAAATGATGATGTTTAAAGTTGAAATAGGGGCTGATGTTACATTGGTGCCCTGGTCAGCTGTAAAAGAGGTGAGAAATATTGAAATTGAGAGTACAGCGACAAGACTATATGGAGTGGGAAAACAAATAAACATATTGGGGAAATCTACGGTGGGTTTGTAATACGGAAAACAAAATATTAAAGAGGTGGTCTATAGTACAAAAGATCCTATTACACCGTTCTTGGGGAAAACAGGTATAGGAAAATGGGGCTGATAAAAAAAACTATTTGAAGTTATCTTACGAATTGGGAAGAAAAATTCAGGGACGTGTTTGAAGGCTTAGGAAGATTTAAAGAAAAATATACAATCGAGCTAAAACCAAGAATAGTCCCGGTACATTTTAGGATGAAGGTTCAAGAAGAGCTGAACAGAATGGAGAGAGAAGGGGTTACCACCGCCTGCCGAGAGAGCTACAGATTGGTGTGCGCCTATGGTTATCGTTCTAAAGAAAGATGGCATTGGGATATGTGTGGAATTCAGACAATTTAATAGGTGGTTCAAAACGCTGGTACATCCAGTTCCTGGTATAGACTAATCGTTATCACAGCTAACAGGGGCTAAGTCGTTTTACAAAACTAGATGCGAATAGCGGATTTTGGCAAATACCATTATCAAATGACAACCTTTTTGACACCATTCGGCAGATATAAATTTCTACGACTACACAACTATTAGCAGGTATGAGAAACTGCGTAGTATACATGGTCGATATCCTTATATGGGTAGAAACAATTAAGGAACATGACTAATGCGTAGAAAAGGTACTGAAGAAAGTGCAAACGGCAGGGGTGACTCTCAATATGAGAAAATCAGAGTTTGGGAAAACGAACATAACATATTTAGGACACACTGACGGAGGCGAAATTAGGCTTCATGGGAAAAAAGTAAGAGCTATCTTGGAAATGGAAGCCCCCATCAAATCCCACAGACATCGAAAGATTCCTGGGTATGGTTAATTTTGTCGGAAAATACATCCCCAACAAATCGACGATATTGGAGCCTATCACAATGCGTACCATTAGAGTGATGCCCAGAGAAGAGCGTTTAATAAAATAAAAAATTTGCTTACGTCACCGCGTAATTTTAAAGTGTATGAGCCAACAAAACCAACAATTTTATCTTGCGATGCCTCCAAGCTAGGTTCAGGGACCGTTTTCTTGCAAAGGCATGAGGTAAACTCATACCCAGTTTCATACATTGCAAGGACGTTAACGCAAGCAGAGAAACTATACGAATATTTAACGGAAAGCCTTAGCTATCCCTATAGGAAAACATTTCCTGATAGAAATGTACCACAAGCCTTGAAAACATTGAAAACCAAGAACCTAGATGACCTCTCGTCCCGACTACAATGTATCCGTATGAGGATGATGAGATACGATTATTCAACCATACCTGGAAAAAACTTAGTCGTCCAGATCACTTATATAAATCACGTACTAAAAATACTTCTCGGATGAGATAGAGGAAGAAATAGATGCGTAAGTCCATCAAATCTCGCTTCAAAATATTCATAACAAGGACGAAAACATTGCGGGTATCATAAATGCACAGTTAAAAGACGCAGATTGCCTGGAGCTAAGAAAATATATTAGAAATGGATGACCGCCAAGGAACAAACTTACTTACTTACCTTAAGTGGCGCTACATTCCGGGGTGGACCTGGGCCTCAGTCAAAAAGCTTCTCCAGCCAGCTCGATCCCTGGCTAGCTGCCTCCAGTTTCGCACGCTAAGTTGGCTGAGGTCCCCTTCCGCTTGCGTGCGTCACCTGAGTCTTGGCCTTCCTCCACTGCGCTGTCCCTCGGGAGCGGATTCGAAGACCGGAGCATAGGTGTCCATGCGCTCTTCATGACCCAGCCATCTCAGTCTTTGGATCTTCACTCTTCTGGCTATGCCATGTCGCTGTACAGTCCATACAGTTCGTCGTTGTATCTCCTCCTCCACTCACCGGCAATGCAGACGGGACCGAAGATCGCCCGAAGAATTTTTCTCTCGAAGCAACCAAGACCACCCTCATCCATTTTTGATAGTGTCCATGCCTCTGCACCATAGAGCAGGACCGGGATTATTAAGGTCTTATAAAGGGTGACTTTTGTTGCCCGAGAGAGGGCTTTGCTACTCAATTGTCTTCTTAACCCAAAGAAACGGCGGTTGGCAAGAGTTATTCTTCGCTTGATCTCAGCGCTGGTGTCGTTGTCTGTATTTATAGCGGAGCCTAGGTAGACAAAGTCCTTAACTACCTCAAAGTTATATCTGTCGAGGATGACGTTCTCTCCGAGACGTCGGTGTTGGTTGTCCTTTTTGCATGACAGCATATACTTGGTCTTGCCCTCATTGACCGCTAAAACCATTTTTCCCGCTTCCGTCTCAATACTCGCGAAAGCGCCACTGACATCACGCTGCTTTCTTCTGATTATGTCAATATCGTCGGCGTATGCGAGCAGTTGGACGGACTTTTGAAAGATAGTGCCTCTTGTGTTTGCTCGTGAGTTTAGCACTATTGTTTTAAGTACGGTGTTGAAAAAATCACGTGACAGCGCATCGCCTTGTCTAAATCCGTTCTGGAAATAAAAGGTCTCGGTGAGATCTTTACCGACCTTGATGGAGCAGCGTGCATTCTCCATCGTCATCCTGCACAGACGGACGAGTTTGGCAGGGATGCCAAGACTAGACATTGCTCTATATAACTCGTCTCTATAGATGCTGTCATACGCGGCCTTAAAATCGATGAATAGGTGGTGGGTATCGATCTTTAGCTCATGAGTTTTCTCCAAGATCTGCCGTAGTGTGAATATTTGGTCTATGGTGGACTTTCCTGGCCTGAAGCCACACTGATATGGACCTATCAGGTTTTTGACGAACTGCTTTAGACGTTCACACAATACGGCAGATAAGATCTTGTATGCGATGTTAAGGAGACTGATGCCTCTGTAGTTGGCGCAGTTCAGAGGGTCTCCTTTTTTGTGAATCAGACAAACAATGCTGAGGTTCCATAGATCGGGCATACTTTCGTCCGACCATATTTTACAGACGAGTTGGTGTATGCTCCTTACCAAGTCATCGCCTGCCGCTTTGAAGAGCTCGGCAGTCAGGTCATCCGCTTCAGCAGCTTTGTTGGATTTCAGCTCCACTTCATCCAGGTCGGGTGGACGGAATTGTTGGTCATCATCATCCAAGTTCAGAGGCTGATTCTGCCTGACAGCGGTAATTGGTCCGTCATCGCCGTTATACAGTCTGCAGAAATGGTCTTTCCAAATCCTCAGCATCAACTGCGATTCTACTACGATGTTCCCTTGTTCATCTCTACAGGCTTCGGTTCAGGGTTTGCTTCTGCAGCATGCAATATTTACCTTTTGGTAAAACTTCCGAACCTCATTCCTGGAGTTGCATCTCTTAATTTCTTTGATCGCGCGCTTCTCATGCTCTCTGTTCTTCCACCTGAGAAGCCGGTGTTCGCCTCTCCTCTTCCGCTCATAGAGCTCATGAGCAGCTCTGGTCTTTCATAGCAGCGTCGCTTTATATGCATCTTGCTTAGCTGCATGTGCTTGCCGGCATTCATCATCGAACCAGGGGTTTCGTTGTGGCGGACGAGTGAAACCCAGCACATCAGAAGCGGCATCTCTGATGGCGTTTTGGCAGTGATTCCAATGGTCTTCGATGCGTGATGCTGGCGGCATTGGACACTCTTAAGAGATTAAGAGACACTCGATCGGAGAAGGACTTGGCGATCTCTTGCGATTGTAGCCGTCTGACGTCGAATTTTCTCACAGCATTAGTTTTTCTTGGAGTAGGTTGGGATATCCGCAACCGTACCTTGTCTAAAACAAGGTAATGGTCCGAGTCGATGTTGGCTCCTCGGAACGTACGGACATCCATAATACTGGAGGAGTGTCTTGCGTCAATCGCAATGTGAACAATCTGGTTGACTGTTGATTGATCAGGAGTTCTCCAAGTCCCCTTGTGTATGTTGAGATCTGGGAACCGCGTGCTAGCTATGACAATGTTTCGCCCCGACGCAAAGTCGATTAGCCTGAATCCGTTATCGGATGTGGTGTTGTGAGGCTATATTTTCAAATTGTTCCACCAAAGGTCCCCTCTCTTCCTAACTTTGCATTAAAATCACCGAGGGGAATTTTAGTGTCATAGCTAGGGCATTGCCCATAGGTCTTGTTACGGAGCTCATAGAAGGCATCCTTGGTGTCGTCATCTTTCTCCTCTGTGGGGGGCATGCGTTCATATAAGGCTAATGTTGGCGAATTTAGCCTTGATGCGGATTGCTACGAGGCGTTCACTCACATGCCAGAACCTCAGGACTTTTTGTTTTAGTCTGCCTCCGACAACAAATCCGCATCCAAATAAGCGCGGCTTTTGCTGTCGATAGAACTTGCGGTAGTAGATGTCGCAGTTTTTCATCCTCTTTTTGTCTGGCCTATCCCATCGCATTTCTTGAATGGGGGTTATGTCTGCTTTGCTGCAGTCTAGGGCCTCCGCTAGTTGCTCGGCTGCACGTGGTCTCTTAAGCGATCTAATATTCCAAGTGCATATCCGAAGCTTATTGTCCTTAAATCGTTTGCGTGGGTTGTCAACAGTAGATCCGTCCATATCCGTGGCTTGTTGATGCTTCGTAACTTCTTGTTTTTTGTTAATGGCCGGGCAGTTACCCCGGTGGCACAACCCCCAACCTGGAGGACCAGTTCCTTTTTTAATGCCCCTATTACGAGAGGTCCGGGATGTGAGCGCTGTAGTTGGCCCATATAGGCCTCGTCCGCCACCATCTCTTTTCCAACACCCTGACTAAGTCCTGGAAACCCTTACCGGCCTGAGCTCCAAATATGTCGGAGTAGCCTGGATAGGGTCTTGTTTTGTTCTTCCGACACTTATCCTGATTTATGGCGCAGGAAACTCGCCATTTGTCCCCTTCAGTTCGCAATCTCTAGTGAGATTCCCAGATGGCGCCACAGGGAGGCGTTAAGTAGGACTTATTAGCAGAGCTGCAAGATGGTCGGCTGCAGATGCTCATTGTCGTTATTTAAAGAACCAGCACCTGCCGGAAGATGCTACTTCTACGAGGCCTTATACTAATCGTTGCCATCTTAAAAACTCAACAAACTAAGAGCAGAAATTAAGGCGTATTACGCAGTCATTGACAAGATGTCAGTTGTTGATGGTCTTATCTTACGACGAAATAGAATGATCAACCCGGAAGGCCTGAGGAGAGCTATGTTAGGAAAGCTTTATGAGGGACATTTGGTAATAACCAAAACGAGAATACGAGCCAATGACTTGGAATTTAAAAAGAGATAGAGGAAGCAATAAAAATGTGCCCAGGATATATTCAACATGCTAAGAATAGACACAAAACACTCATAGCTTCAGGGTTCCCCGATTATCCTTGGCAAAAGGTTGCCATGGATTTATTCAAATTTGAGGGCAAGTGGTATTTGATCAATATCGATTGCTTCTCGCGATATTTTGAGGTTGAGGAGTTGAAACGGATGAGGATGATGGATATCCTACGAACCTGTAAATCACTCTTTAGCCGCCCCAATATTCATACGGACAGTGGAAAACTATTCGAAAACTAAAATTCTTCTGAATTTCGAAGGTTTGCAGCAGATTGGTCGCTCCAAATAGTGAAAGCAGTCCTCAATATCACAAGGTGAAGAGTGCAGCGAAGCTGGAGTTAAAATTGCAACAAATTAAAAAAAACAAGGGTTAGTTCGAATTAGCGTTGCTTACAGGAATACTCCACTTTCAAATGGGTTGGTTCAGTCCAGCAGAACTCAGTTTTGGCAGGAGACCTCGAGATAATATACCCTGTGTAAACTTACGAAAAAAGCCAGACCTCAAACATCTCGGTAGGAGAGAAATCCTGTATTGGCAGCGATACAAACAAGTTATGATAAAATGTTTGGAGTAAAAGAGATGAACGAGTTACAGATAGTAGACTTTGTTTGAAAAACAGATCTTAGGCGCCACTGAAAAATCATCGGGAAAGCTAAACGCAGATCTAACCAAGTCAAAACAAATAAGCTAATTATCCGTAGAAATACGTTTCATCTCATTAAAGCACCTTATTTAGAATCGTTACAGATGAACACCAATACCAATTCAATGCTAGATTACGACCCTCCGAGCACTAATGCCGACACAAGAGAAGGTGGAACAACACAACTTGATTAAACCATACAAGCACGAACCAACCACAGATCATCTAGAGGCAAAAACCAACAGCCATCAAATGCAGCAGCTAGAGATGAGAGAGATGAGAGAGATATACACCGGCGAAACTCTAGATGCGTCAGTGATGGGGTCTGGAAGACATATACCTCGTCCGTAACATAATTTAGTAAGACATAAAAAATTTACTTGAATTCATAATACAAATTGTAAGAATAGAATTTTGATAAACGAAAGAAAAAAATGTTAAGAATTGTAATACATATTGAATAATGGATAATAGAAATGTTGAGAATTAATAATTAGTCAAGAGAAATTTTAAGAAGAAGGGGATTTTATATTGGCATCACCCATGCTATTAGAACTTGTCATAACCAATGAGAGTATTATGTTGGCACCAGTGTAATATCTGTCATATTAATGATAAAAGCATTCTGAACTATACTTTACACATATTGTACATACTTAAATTAAATTATTTTTATTTGTTGGATCGATGTTATGGGATTCCTAAATTTGCAACGGTGTAGTAGGGGTCGGATGACCATATAAAATTTTGCTGACACGTGTTCCACTTCACTTTGGTGATGCCTTTGCCTAAAACAAAATTGCTTTTAAATACGAGTATATACTGTGAATTTTTTTTCATTTTGATACTAAGACGTGTTCCTTAATTACTTTACAAATCAAAAACACGAGAGGCTCCAACACGATGCAGAGGCCTTTTATACAAAAGCAGTAATGGCTAATGGACTGCGTGATGAATTCCTTCGTCAAATTTAACGAAAAGAACATGATCAGCGCTATAATAAGCCCATTTGCCGCTTACGAGATTTCAGCTTACTTTCGCCGTTAGATTTTGATAAAATTGTAAACTAAAACGTAGTAGTACAGCTTGGTTTTATAATTATTTTTTGAGACGGCTGGAAGGGAATCCGCCATACTCCTAATGTTAATCACTGCAGTTCGAAACTCTGTTTCGATTCCTAAGACTGGAACTGGAGGAAAACTATTTGATTATCGGCAGACGTTTCAATGCCAAACATAGAGATTGTCGAAATAATACACCAAACACTAGAAAAAACCTACTATTCAATTGATGTTTTCATTCATTTGATAAAGAAGGCTCATACTCCTGTTGTTAGACATAGGAATATAACTGACAGGCAGGAACCAACAAACTATTAACTGTCTACATACTTTTGCGAATGATAGTGATAATTACGGTGTTAACCGACATAACGATTGTAAATGAAACTTATGAATTGAACAAGATTGTTCAAAGACATCACTACACCTATAGTAGAGTGCCCTGGACACACATTTTCAGAACACTAAAGAGAAAAATTTTCTCGAATTCGCTCTATCCACCGTTCAACAGAAATCTATCAGTCGAGCAGATTGGCAGGTATCTTAAACTCTTGACTTAACGAACAATAGATAAATCTACGCCACGGTATTCACACTCTGACAACTAAGACTTATTCTGCAATGCAACTATTGGCGTACTTCTTGTTATCCTTTTATTAACCCCTTGTTCGTTATACGAACTTATGCGTAACCAATTTCTCATTTTTACTGCATCGCTGCTGCTCCGCTTATGGGGTTGGCTAATATCGCAGACTGCAGAGCTCGTCTACATACTGCTCGGTGTTAGATCACTTCAGTGGTTAGCCCCAGGCGTTGTTGCGCATTTGCCATCTGAGAAATCCAGGAATTCTTTTTCCGACCTCGTTTTCTGACAGTTGGAGTGACCGTAGTTGATAGTGCCTTTTTAACCGAATTTTCCGCAGATCTTCTTTCAACGTGGCAATACCAGCTTATTCTATTCGCCTCAAACTGTTCGGTTACCGAATTTTTTATATATAGACTTCCTCTTATATGGGTAGATCTAATGCAATCGCGTTTAGTGACTCCACTAGAATTCCTAAACATTTTCATTTCCGCTGCCGTCATTTTGTTTTTAAACGCTTCGTATATTGTCCAGCACTGTGAACCGTACATAAGAGCTAGTCTAACAACTGTGGTGTAGAGTTTCCCCTTCCTTTAAGTGTAAATTTTTGGGTCGCAACAGATTCCCTCCACACACTCACCCTGTGACTTACATCGCCGTCACATTTCGCTTCCATGTTATCGATTGATCCCAAGTACTTAAAGAAAGTGCTTTTCGGAAGGACTATTCCGTCTAACATTATATCCGGAACAGGTCGCAACGGATGCGCAATTTAAACTCGTTTCTCTACAGTGCATTTTTCTATGAATCTAAGGCGTTCTGCAAATCTTCGACGTTATCGCATAGTATAACTGCGTCGTCAGCGAAGAGAAGAGAAGAGATAGTCGAATACTGCGTTAAAGAGGAAAGGGCTAAGGACGCTTCCTTGATGCACTCCGACATTAACTGGAAATTCTCTCGTTAGTCCAGCAGAGCGTTTAACCACAGGTTTCGCGTTTCCGTATATGTCTTGTATTGTTCTAATATACGTTTCCGGTACCTTTTGAGACCTCGGCGCGGCCCATATGAGATCCCTAGGCACTCGATCGAATGGTTTCCCGAGGTCGACAAATACCATGTGTAAGTCCTTAGATGAATCTCGGTGTTTTTCCATTATTATTTGTAGGCTTCGGATAGCGTCCACCGTCGATCTTCCTTCAACAATTCACACTGGCTATTATCGAGCTTTATTATTTGCCGAAGACGTTCGTTTAAAACCCTTTCGACGATTTTCATCGTGTGTGACATCAGAATGATTGAACGGTAGTTTTTGCATTCTCAAGTGTCGCCTTTTTCTTTGTATAATAGAACTAAAAAGCTTCTTCTCCATTGGTCGGCATAGTTTGTCCACATGTTAACTTATTTAAAAGTTTCGATAGCCATTCGCTGCCGATTCCATCTATCTTCGGCCAAAACTCTGATGGAATGATGTCTGGTCCCGATGCTTTCCTCCGCTTCATTTTTCCGATTGCTAAACTTATTTCTTCAGCTGTCGAGACGATATCACGTGAAAACTGTTTGTTAGACAACTCCTTGCCTTCCATCTGCCGATCGTGAGGGTATTCGTTATAACTCCTGATACAAGTTTTCCCCTGTTCCCCTCGAGTTCACCAGAACGCTTGGAATGCATTCTTCTTGTCGGCCACAGCTTGTTTGGTTTCGTCATTCCACCATCATATTTCTTTTTCGACATGCATTTATCGTGCATGCTGTTTCACATTTCTTGCGGGCTAAATGAGTCTCGTATACCGTTTATATTTCGAAGTGCTTCTTTAGCCAGTGCAATAAATCTTGCGCTCGCTCCTTCGATATATTATACCACCGGATTTTTGCCTTTCCAAATGATGCCCTTCTTTTCAGTGGTTCCGCTGTGAAAAATTCTGTAATGAGCAGACGGTGTTGGCCTACTAGCGATTCACCAAATATTACTTTACAGTTCTTAACACGGTTTCTCATTGACATTTTGTAGAGGTGATAATCTATTTGCGTTTCGTGGCCTCCGCTGCTATAGGTGATAAGATGTGGTTGATGTTTAATAAACATTGTATTTAAGACGGTTAAGCCGTAAGCCCTACGTACTGCACCGACATAAAAGTAGACTGCTGTCAGGACTATAAAACTTTTAGGGAGCGTTTACCATATTTCTTTTTATCACATACATTTTTGCTGCTGAAAGGTGGATCAGATATGGCTGTGCTTTCGGTCCACAATGCACAAGTTGAAGTTATTGCGCTAACGAAGTTCTCGTTATCACTTTCGGTACCAGAACATCCTTCATCCCTCCCGTTGAGCTACACCATAAGCTCTCTTTGTTCGTGCATACAATTTTATTTTGTAACATTACATGACTGTATCCCCTTCTGATAAATGAGCTCATTCTCAAGCTGTTGGATGTGAACTACAAAAACTAAAAACCGATTCCCTTCTATGAACGCTAAATCACCCACAGCACTGCGAAACCCTCCTTCTCTTCAGTATAGTGACGTAAATAAAAAGGAAATAACCTTTTCCTTATCCGCAAAACATTGGCAGGCAACACCAAAGTGGTAACCACAAAAAAATTATTTGGTATTGAGGATTAACTAAAAGCCTACTGGTTAATATACCCCTGCTAAAAATTGAGCTAGAGAAGCGTAATCTTTCCGTAGCTGGAGGTAAAGTGACTTGATTCATCAGCTACAAGAAGCGGTCGAAAGAGATGGAAAAGACCCGAAACCATTTCGTTGGAAGTAGAAGAGGAGCTTGTGAGCACAGGGGTTGAAATATCTGCTATGATGGGATTGCTCCTTGGATTGAATTCTAAGTTTGAACAACAGAAGAATTCCTTGGAGGAACAAAGGAGAGGTATGGATTCTAAGTTGGAAGAACAGAATAACTCTTTAGAAGAACTGAAGAATTCCATTGTTGCCGCAGAGAAAGACACTGTTCAAGAATTCTCTAGAAACAAAATTCGAAATAATCGATCAAAAATGTAATATGCGTAAGGCGCAGCTCGCAAAGGCTGGAACCGAATTAAAGGAACAGCTTGTGAAAGTCGAGGAACAGTTCGAGAAGGTTGAAAACAATATTGAGAATCTGGCTACAGAACTAGAGAGAGTGAAGAAACAGAAGGCCCGAGAAAATTTTATAGACTGCCCTAGCGGCCGATATATGCGACAAGTGAATCATTGGAGTCCACTTTGTGAAGGCGTATATTTTAGTGCTCGACATCGGACCTCAAGTACTTAAGTACAGGAACATTGAGATTCCGATGGTGTACGAGAATGAGAATGCCGCATGCCTTAGGACAGTAGTCAGTAAGGACGAGATCTTACCACATTCCGCAGAGACACTTATTTGGGCGAAGCTGGAAGGTGATCTTGGGTGCCATCGATTCTATTTGATTGAGCCGGATTCTAAAAATTAATATCGAAACTACGTCGTTTGAAAGATGCCGTTGAGCCAAAAGGCAATATGGTTCCTGTAAAAATCCTGAATGTGGGAAATAAGAGCATCGAACTGAAGCAAGGACAATCGATCGGACCGTGCGTACCGATAACTGCTGTCACCAAGTTGTCCAAAGAAAATGCTGCTATATCTTTGGCATCAACCAGCACTGTCGAGTTGAGAAGAACTATACTTAGGCAAACCGAGCTGAATCAGGAGAAAGAAGCGATGGCAGAGGAATTTATCAACGAATTCGCCGATGTATTTGCCTCACAGGAAGGTGAGTATGGCATTACACATATAGTACAACACCGAATAGACACTGGAGATGCAAGGCCAATACGTCAACCTTCTAGGCGTTTACCATTAGTTAAACAGACGGAGGTTGCAGAGATGGTTTCGACTATGGAAAAGGAAGGGTTGATCGAAAGCTTTAAGAGTCCGTGGGTATCACCAGTTGTACTGGTCAACAAGAAGGACGGCACCAATAGATTCTGCGTGGATTATCGCCAGCTAAATAAAGTCACCAAGAAGATAGCTACCCCTTGCCAAGGATTGACGTCAGGAGCGCAATGGTTATCCACACTTTATCTGAAGAGGGGGCAAGTATAGATCCATCCGGAGGACCGTGAGAAGACATCCTTCACCGCAGGAAACAGGCTTCGGCAATTCAAAGTAATGCCATTCGGATTGTGCAATACCCCGGCCTAATGGAACGCGTTTTACTGGGACTAACATGGAAAGCCTGTTTGGTTTGTGGTTGATGTTCAACTGCCACTTTATTTAATTTTCATTTTGCATGTGTCATTCCTTACATTTACATATGCTTTAGATGTGTCGATATTAAGCTCATTTAAGATTGGTTATTGTATGGATGTAATAAAGGTATTAGTTTTACAGTTTTAATTTTATAAACGATATAAATAATATAAATAATGTCGCACGCTTCTTTTTATTTAACATTCATATCTGTCAGGTGGTTAAGATATTCGGCCTGACCGAGTTTTATAAGGGCTAGTGCGATTTGATTGCACATTTGCGAGCGGTGCTTCATTACAAAATTTTGAACTTTTAATATCAACTCGATATAGAGGTAGTTGAGATTCATTATTTATTGATTGATTCTCCTGTGACTGTTGACTATCACAGTTATTAACATTATCATGACTTATACTTTTAGATCCGTTAATTACATGCTTCTTTCCTGTTAACATTTTTTTATGCAGGTGGTCTTAATACAATATGTCACTTGTTGGCCGTTGTCCAACATATAGGACACTTATCGCTCCTGCTCCTTTCCTTAGTCCAGCACCTAGGACAAGTAAAACCGGTTGAGGCTAATCTCCAGAGAGGGATTAAAAAATACGTCCCTTTAGCTCTATAGGTTTCTTTATTATGATCAATTGGCAATTATTTAAATCACATTTCATATTTACATGAGTGTGAAAAAGGGTGCTACTTTAGCACATTTTAGTAGCGAACATACCGCCGACCTTGAAATACTTTAATCAATTTCAGTACAAAATAATTTATTTTAAAAAATCCAAAAACAAAGTTAATTCCTAGATGCATTTAAAAGAAATTGTTCAAAGCAATCAAAGTAAATGAATTCTGTTTTTCGTGTTAAAGGTAAGTCAGATAATCAAATTCAAAATGAAAACAGCTTTGCAAAAATAATTAATTTAGGTTAAAGGGGCACAGCTTCGAAATAGTCCTTTAAGCATATCCATTTTTTGTTGAAAGTGTAACAACTCTGACTAAACCATCTGGACCACGATGCAACTACTCGACGCGGCAAATCATCCATCTTCCTCGTAGTCATCTGCGGAACCTGACAGCGCAACAAAAGGCCTTGACTTCAAGCACGACTCAATCTTACATTATAACGTATTGAACTCCTCAAAGGAAAGAAGAGCACTTCCAATAGCCCTACGCATGTGAAACTTGGCAGCCTTTACCCCAGCCTCTCAAAGGCCTGCAAAGTAAGGGGAATAAGGTGGTATTAAAGTCCAGTTGATTTCTTCATCGCTTGGTGCTCTATTCAGTTTTTGCTGCACATTTTTATTTTTTAATAAATCGGATCAGCTCACCCAAAACGTCCTTGGCCCCAACGAAATTCGTGCCGTTGTCGCTAAATAGACTCGCGCACTTGCATCTTCTAGCTATGAATCTTTGCAGAGTGGCTGAGAACGCATCAGTGGATAATTCGGACACCATTTCAAGATGTATAGCCTTCGTACTCATGCATATAAATAGGGCCATGTATACCTTTTGCCCCTTGCAGCCTCTTGTTCTTTATGCTCCCACAACCCAAAAATGCTGACGAATCAAACCCAATAGGCATTGAGGACCCGCATGCAAATATCTTTGATGTACGTCTTGAATAATCAGCTCTGTCAAAGGCCCCTTATTTGGCAAATTACCTGGATGCCTCAGCTCATATCCGATTTTCGCTGACCCAGATAAGGATTAAACCGCGCTAGCTGATTTGATGCAGATAAATGCCTTCCTGCCTCCAACATATCTATGTCTTCCTTGAAGTAAAATTTCTGGACAGCGTCTCCCACGTTTATCAGAGCGTCCCTTAATTCCATTGTTGTAATCCGCCCGCACATGTTAGTGAGACCCAATCCCCGTTTGGCTTCTAAAATACAATTCCTTTCAAATCGCAGAATTAGTGCAGCGATCCTTTTCAATTTTATAAGGGATGAAAGGGATCGATACAAAATATCCAATGAGTCAGGCAGTTCTTCATTGCACAATACAGGGACAGATGTCACCCCTACGACCTTTCCCTTCTCTAGGTCCCTTTCTTCGCCATCGAAAGAAGGTAATGAACCCAAACTTACATGTTCCTTTTGTGTAAATGTCGGGCCTTGCCAACAAAGCTGATGAATTGGGAGCTGACTTACACTTACCCCTCGGGACGCACAGTCCGCTTGATTCATCTCCCCTTTTACATGATGTCAATCTTTTGCCGATATAACTGCTGTGATGGCTGATACGCGGTTGCCAATAAAGGGAGCGATTTTTTAGGATGGCCAGTGATCCAGTGGGGAACAATGTTAGAGTCTGTCCATTCAAAGACCGGTATGTTCCTATACTCCGAAAACTCTCTTAAGCTGGCAACTAATTTTGAGAGCAGATGCACAGCACATAACTCGAGTCTGGGTATAACCATTAAGGGCTTGAGAAGCGTGACCCTGGCCTTTGCTATGGCGAAACTTACAAGAACCTTCCCTGCTTCAGTAAGGCTTCGCAAATACACCGTGGCGCTTCCTCAGATGCATCTGCAAACTCATGCATATCCAGAGCGGATTTGTTATGACGTTGGTACCTTGGAATTTCCAGTTATCCAATTTCCCGTAGTCCGCTACGAATGCCATCCCACCTTTTAATAAACTTGATTGGAATCTGCTCATCCCAATCCAGCCTTTCCTACCACAGCCACAGTTGAAATAGTGTTCGAAGATTTATCAAATAAGGGCAGAGAAACATTAAGGGATCAAATATTCTTGCAGCTTCAGAGAGCAGATTACGTTTTGTGTAGCGAGGTGTATCTCTTATTTCAAACTGGAAACTAAAACAATCCGTTATAGGGTGCCATGGCAGTCCCAGCGTCCTAACAGCCTGGTTTGCTTCTACTGACCATGTCCAAAATGGTTCTCTCCGCTCCGCAGGTATTGCTTTTAAAAGATTTTTAGAGTTAGAAGCCCACTTACTCACATGAACGCAGAATCATCGCTGCTACAGCTCGTTATGAAGTCATCGATGTAAAAATGATCTTTTATTAAATTGGCTGCCTCCGGATACTCCCCACCATCCTCTTCCGCTAGCTGCAATAAAGCTCTTGTTGCTAAGAATACGTCACTGGTATACCTCAATGTTCTGCGAAGACGCCGCCCTCCATAATATGCACTGGAAACACCTATTCCTTTTGTCAATCATCACTTGCCTGTACATTTTAGATATATCGCCGCTCAGTGCAATAAAATTCATTGCAAACTGAAGCAAAATATGCCTCAATTCCTTCTGAAGCACTGGTCCCTTCGTTAATTGAGAGTTTGACGATTGACCCCCTGGTGGCTCACAAGACGCGTCAAACACAACTCTCAGCCTTGTTGTACTACTCTCCGGTTTCATAACCGCATGTTGCGGTAAGAAGTAAAAAGATTGCGCTCACTCATCCTTTTTCAGTTTGATCTTCGTCAGTATGCAGAATTTTTGGAGGAGTACGAGCGAATTACTCTCGAATTACTCTCCTCCAAAAATTCTGCATACTAACGCAAGTGAATGGGTCATAATTCGCTCGTACTCCTTCAAAAATTCTGCATACTGTGTCGACAAATCCTTGTCCCTTGAAAATCTTCTATCCATTGCAAGAAGGCGCCGTTCCGCCATACGCCAAGAGTCCCACTTTACTTCCGCGTGTTCCTTAAACGGAAAGTTTCCTTGAAGTGTAGCTCATGCAGATGATCATCATGAAGTCGACGGTTAGCAGGAATTGGGTCCTCGACTGCCCAGAAACGTTCTAACATATGCTCCATCCCATCTAAAGCATGAAATGTGCTTCTGCGATCCTTATCCTCTTCGTCATCGCTTGCGCAGACCCAACCAAAATCGGTGTTTTGAGCGATTCTTTTATTGTTGCTATCGTAGATCTTTTTGCCTGTTAATGATCTAAAGAATACACTCGCTTTCAACTAGATAACTACGGAATTAGGCATGAAGAAAAACGGATCCGCTAGCTCGATCGCACCCAAATGCGAGTACGCATTATAAATCACATTATGCTGGGGTAGTGTTGAAGTAATATTTCTCAAAATTGCCGCTTCTGTGGAAATGCTAAAGTTTGTTATTCTAGATCTTATATTCAAAGAAACCGAATCTCTGGCCTTAGTTTCTACATTCCCTACTGCGTAGATGGCCATATAATATTTTGTTCTGGATAGCCCCAAGCTCTGAGAACACGATTCTGCGATTAGAAGTACCTGAGATCCGGAGTCTAACTACACGCTACATGGTCTGAACTCACCCCACCTGTTCACTATTACATCACTACTTTGTGAGATATGACTATTCTAGTCGTTTAAACTGTAGCACTTGATTCCCTACCTGTCGCCGACGATTGCAGTGCAGAAAACTCTCCTATAAGTCTGCTGCCTTTGACCAGTGACTTGCCTGGACATGCAAAAATGTTATAATAAGATTAAATTCTTACTCCTTGTATGTATGTATTTATGTATTTAGATTACGTGTTCTCGTTCCTTTTTCACTGGTTTCGGACCTATGTGCTCGTGCATGTACCTTATGTTCATACATATATACAGACTTTGCTTTTGTAAAAACCACTAGGGTAGGGGTTAGAATATACCCGCGGTAGGAATGCCTGTCATAAGAGGCGACTAAAATCCATCTGGGCCGGATTCTCAGATCCGTGAGGGGGCGCTGCCACTCAAATAAGTATCCCATCCTCAAGGCAAGGTGTTATGCGACCCGTGCCAAGGCCTGAATGGTGCTCGGGATGTAAAATCAATAGAGCACCGCGAACGGAGCCCTCCGGATACCTGGCGTCCTCTGGTTGTAACGTAGCCTTACCGCATTACAGGGGTCTCTGATGCGGTGGACCTCCCTTCCCCCATACTCGTGGGATCTAAATATGAACTTAGACAAAAACAAAACAAATAAAACAAATAATACAAACAACGCAAATAACGCAGTAAATTCAACGAATTTACCGCAGTCGTTTGATCCCTTCTCTAAAAGTTCAAGGGTATCACGATCTCCACCAACAAGATCGAATTTCTCCGGGAAAAGAAGTCCGCGCGAAAAAACTCAGTGGCAAATAAAAGCTTGGAGGACGAAAACAACGCACTCCGTACGAAGCTTAAGCAAATGGAGCTACTTTTTCAAGAGCTTAAAAAAGAAGTAGACATACTCCGAAAGGAAAATAAGACTCTGAAAAAAAAGTATGTAAATGAAGCCCAAGAAATCAATCCATTCCGCTCAACCTGTGGCGCTTACCATACGGTCAAAGAAGAGCTTACATGTGAATCAAATTGGACCCTAAAGAAAAGACCGCCTAAGAAACGTAAAGCTGGTTCCTCACCTGAAGTCGTTCCAGAAAAGAGCCAGGAGTCACAAAAATAGCAACTCCCAACAAAATTACGTCTTCCACCTCCAATCAACGTTGTTGGGGTCTCAGACTATAGCAAGTTGCATTGCTTTCTCAAAGATACGCTTAAATGTAAGTATAAGGTTACATCACTGCGCAACAATGTGTGTGGAAATGTGTGGAAAGTTAACGTCGACAACTCTGATGACTACCGAGAATTGTCCGAAAAATTAAACACCGAGAAGATCCAATGGTACACTTTCGATAACAAGTCAGAAAGACTATTACGTGTAGTAGCGAGAGGACTTCACCCTTCGTGTACTAAAAACGATATTGTAAGCGACCTCCATGCAAAGAGCTTTAAAGTTCTAGACGTCGTAAATATTATTAAAAAAGAAAAGAGAAAAACAGAGGAAAACGAGGAAATCCTGGTTAGGCGGGGACTTCCACTGTTTATGCTTAGTTTCGATAAGTCCAAAAATAAAGAAGATATCTATAGTATCAAAACTATTTTAAATATCGTAGTCAGAATCGAACCTGTGCGAAGGAACACAAGATCGATCCCGCAATGTAAGCGTTGCCAAGGCTTCAATCATACGCAGACTTACTGCCAAAAAGAACCGCGTTGCGTAAAATGTGCCGGTAAACATCTCTCAGAAGAGTGCAATTTAAATAACGAACTTCCACCGTCTTGCATAAATTGCCAAGGAAAGCATCCAGCAAACTATCGCGGATGTGAAGTGGCGAAGAACGCTTAAAAAAACCTTACATCCAAACCCAAACGCTACTACAAATAAACCTAATATTGCTAAAGAACAGGCAGTGAAAGAAAGAAAATCCGTCGTGGTAAAGTCGAAGGATATACAAAAAAAAGATCGCAAAGGAAAAGTCGCCACCGATTGACGCGCTAACGTATGCACAAGCTGCGTCGCAAGGAAATAAAAAAAGCGGTATTACGCCAGATCCAGTGGCTTACGTTTTCTCCCTAATTCTCACGACTCTTGAGGAGCAAAGCAGAACAAATAAATTTTTAGTTGAAAAATTGAGCAATCTCGAGAAAGAAATGCGTAGAACTCGATTTTAAGCATGAATATAAAACAAGTGCTTAAAATATTGACGTGGAACGCAAACGGCCTTATTAAAAAACTCGACGAACTGGAAGTGTTCTTACAAAAAGCCAATACTGACATTTGCTTGAAATGTGGAACTAAAGCGATACTGTGCTTATCATGCATACCACCCATCAAAAAATGCCAGAGGCGGATCCTCATTGTTCATTAAAGATTGTATTGAGCACTCTATAAATATGAAGATTGAATGCGATGCAATGCAGTTAAGTAAAATATAACCACCTGCACTACAACATTGCATCCATTTATTGTCCTCCGCGATCACCAGTCATTTTGACCCTAAGCATACTCTTAATTAAGAAAGAAGTGGCGCCTAGATTAACTAACAACAGAACTAACTGGGACGGTTTTAGAAACTACTGCAATGTTCTAAACGTGTCGCTAAAAACACAAAACGAAATAGAAGTCGAAGTCGACAGTTTCATCAAAGTCCTGCAGAACGCTGCCTGGAACAACACTCCAATTAGGAGAAAAGAGAAAGCAAGAAGTGGAATAAAATATCCGCCGGAAACAAAAGAACTGGTGAGAGAAAAGAGGAGAGCGCGCAAAAGATGGCAACAATCCCGTGCTCCCCAGCAAAAAACGTACTTAAACCACTTATGCAGCAAGTTGAAGGAAGCAATACGAGATTACAAAAATCTGAATATCTCTTCATATCTCGAAGGTCTGACTGCCGAAAGAAGTTCAAACTACTCCCTCTGGAAAGCCATCAAGGGAATCAAAAAGCCTCAAATGCAATTTCCTCCCCTAAGAAAAAATAATGGCGAATGGACAAAAGGCGATAAAGAGAAGGCGTATCTATTTGCCGAGCACCTAGAAGAAACGTTTAAGCCTTTTGATGGACAGACGTTAACAGGAGCTTCTAATTATATAACTACGGCACTGGACAATTTTAGAATAAAAACAGTATCCCTACGAGAACTTAACCAAGCAATTAAAAAATCGAAAAATAACAAAGCCCCTGGTTATGATTTGATAACAGGTCAAATTCTCAAGGAGTTGCCAAAGAAAGCCCTGTTCAAACTGCTCCAACTTATAAATGCCGCGTTAAGATTATTAAACGTTCCAAGCCAATGGAAAGTTGCTGAAGTTATAATGATCCCGAAACCAGGCAAATCCCTAAATGAAAAAAAGTCCTACAGACCGATATAGCTTCTGCCGATAATATCTAAAATATTTGAAAAACTCCTATTGAAGTGCTTGCAACCGATCATTGAAGAGAGGCGTCTAATTCCTGAATATCAATTTGGTTTTAGAACTAAGCACTCCACAATTGACCAGGTTTTTAGAATTACGAATGAAATTGAGAAAGCCATAGAGGGGAAAAAGATATGTTCTAGCGTGTTTCTTGACGTGTCTCAAGCCTTCGTAAGGTTAGGCATGAAGGCTTAAATTTTAAGCTAAGTCAGGTTCTTCCGAGAGAGCTGCATACGATTCTGAAATCGTACCTGGAAAACAGAATTTTTCGTGTTAAACATGGCACCGAATACTCGGAATTTAAAGAGATCGCCGCTGGAGTTCCGCAAGGAAGTGTACTTGGTCTGGTATTGTTTTCACTCTATACTCGAGACATACCGGAAGAATCAGGTACCATAGTAGCCACGTTCGCGGACGACACGGTAATACTAGCTACAGATACTTCAGTCGAGTTAGCTACTGGAAAGCTACAAACGGCTTTGGATAAAATCTATGAATGGACAAAGATATGGCGAATTGTTCTCAACGAGACCAAATCTACTCATGTTAATTTTACTTACCGGAAAATAAACAACCTTCCCATTTTCATTAACTCGGTACAAATACCATATGCAAATGAAGCAAAGTATCTAGGAATGACACTAGATATAAAACTGAAATGGAAACCGCATGTTAAGAAGAAACGTGATGAACTTGAAAATAAATGCCGACAAATGTACTGGCTACTAGGAAAACATTCCAAGTTAAGCATACATAACAAACTGCTCATCTATAAGCAAGTGCTTAAACCCGTTTGGACGTACGGTATACAACTTTGAGGTTGTACTAAACCAAGCAACCGAAATATTCTCCAAGGCTATCAAAACAAAGTTCTAAGACAAATCGTGAACGCCCCATGGTATATCAGAAACAGTGATATCCACAGAGGAATAGTTACTGTCGAGGACGAAATAATTAACTTTGCTCGCAAACTCCATATTCGTCTTCATGGTCATTGTAATAATAAAATACTCCAAATTCTGGACGAGAAAAACTTAGTGCGTCGATTACAAAGAATGAGACCATTCGATCTGGCGCGATAGGGACTATCCGCATATAATAGCGGTACTAGCAGGTGCATTTGCTGGAAAGCTACCTGCCCCACGCGAACGTTATTTGAAACGGAAACTACTTGATAAGGTTACTTAGTAGTAGTCGATAAGAAGGGAGGCGTGTTTTTAGTGAGTAAGAATCTCACACTACTATGAGCAACGGGTTCATAGTGTCTATGAAGATTTTCACACCTACCCACCAAAAAAACAAAAAAAAAAAACAATTTTTTTTTCACTGATTTTTATTAATTAATCCGGCTCGAAGGACCACTATGTTGCGCATTGTCTAACACCTAGGACACTTATCGCTCCTGCTCCTCTCCTTTGTCCAGCACCTAGGATAAGTAAAACCGGTTGAGGCTAACCTCCAGAGAGGGATTAATAAATATGTCCGTTTTGCTCTATTGGTTTCTTTATTATGATCAATTGACAATTATTCAAACCACATTTCATATTTACATGAGTGCGAAAAAGGGTGCTACCTTAGCACATTTTAGGAACGAACACACTTGTATTTACATGATCGCTATTTGTTTTGAAAATAAATCGCCAATTTCGACGATAAAAATTATTAAAATTATCGACAATAATATACGAGTATGATCGGTTATTACTATTTTTCCTAAACATTATAGGATCATTATCATTCAGGATTGCTTACGATTTTGATCCGCGATCATAATACATTTTTTGTTTTTTTCTTTTTCTGCTCGGTCCTGTTCTGTATTTCGGATTAAGTAACATTTGCGTGATGCAACAACTTATCGATTATGGGCAGCTTTGTTCTGATTTGACGGCCAAAGAGTTGTGCTGGTGAGATCTTCATACTAGCAATGGGAGTTACATTGTATTCTAAAATGCGTTAAAGAAACTCCTTTTCAGCGCCTTCCTTATAACAACGTTTCAAGATATTTTTAGCAATAGCTACACCTTTTCAGATAAACCATTGCTTTGCGGATTTCGAGGACTGGAATATGTGAAGACAATGTGGTTTCATTGGAAAATTTTTTAAACTCACGTGAATTGAAGGAGCTGTTATCGGATGTAATCTCTGTTGGATAGCCATATCGCCTAAAAATATCATGCAGGGTCTATATTATATGCAGAGCGGCTTTGTTTTTAAATTTTTCTGAGCATAAAAATCCTGAATAAGAATCGATAGTGGCAATGAAGTATATCCAGCACACTCAAATAAATTTATCCACAAGCTTTGCCATGGATATTTTGGAGAACTTCTTTGATTCAATGGCTCCTTTTGATGGTTACGTTTGAATTGTTCACACAAAATACAATTACGCACCAATTCAAGTAACTCCTTGGACATATTAGGCCAGTAAAATTGAGTCCGGGCACGAGGTAATGTTTTTTCAATGCTCAAATGTTCTTGATGAAGTCATTTACAAATTTTGGTTGCAGTGTTGCTGGAATAATCAATCTTTGGTTCTTAAAAAGTTATTGATTCTCATAGTGTAGCTCGTCTTTGAACTTATGGAATAATTGCCTAAAATCAACAACCTGGTGGTGCGATGATCAAAGTAAACTTATTTACAGAAATAAAATTTAAAAAAACATTTTTTGTGAGACACAAGTCTCTTTATTAGGCACTCACTTAATTCTAAATATAAATTTTTCTTTCACTATTACTTATAGTCTATTAAATGCTGACACCGCATGAGAAAATATTCCAGACGGGAATATTAAACCTGTGTCCGGTGCAGCGAAACATTGCCTACAATAAAACCTTAATCAGCAATAAGGTTCTTTTCCCATGCAGCGCGTGTGCTGATGGTGCAAAAATTAAGTTTGCAGCGCATGTGCTGATGATGCAAAATTTGTGTGTTAACTTCTCCCTCCTCAAAAATCTACGTCTCGTAGATTAGAATCTTAATTGAATGGGTTGAGGGGTGAAGTCATTGATCATTGGTATTATTGGAGGAACTTGTATTTTAACAGAATCTTTTTCTTTTTTACAATTCAATTTAAATATTAAAAATATTAAAATTGTCATAATTAAAATGTAAAGTATAAAATCTGAAATGAATGACATGTTTTTTCCGAATGAAAATTTCTCTATTTTTTTTATATTTTCCTTGTGCAAAAAGTGAAGATACGTATTCTAAATCTAATTCGACATCTTTAATTATTAAATTAGCTTGGATTATAGGTGGGATGACGTGGAAGGTTTTTATTTCTTTATTGGTAAAAGTCTTGTTATCAATTGTTAAGGTTTCATTATTGAATTCTATAAGGAAGGTTCCATTAAGAGTTCGGGTTTCATTTCCATGTCCTAAATTTCCCTTGAAATTTGTCAAAAAAAGAGTGTTGCTTGTGAGAAGTTCGATTATTGGTTGACTGTGGAACTGATTGCATCCTGCATTTTTTCCTCTTAATAGCTGGGTGATGCAATGGTCAGACGTAAGCTTTTCAAGTTGGTTTTCTTCGCAGATTGTCATATCTCGGATTTTTGAACAAATATCTTTTATGCCATAAAGCTCGCTATGGGTTGAAAGTAGTTCATGAAAATAGGGATGAATTCTTTTGTTATTTCTAACTATGGTTCTGATTATAAGATGATTGTATTCTTTAGCGGAAGTTTTTGGTATAAATATAGTGTATAGCATAATCGATTTCTTTTGTAGGATGATTGGTTCGGCATACTCGATTGCCTCGATTTCGTTGTCGAATGGAAGTGTTTCTATTTCTGCAATTATTTCTTGAATTTCTTTTTTGTCTAAAAGATTGGTGTTCACTATTCCTCTTTTTGCCAATTGAGTTGCTGATACTATTTCACTGAGTTCTTTTTTAATTATTAATAATTTATTGTACATCATTTGTTCGTATTTATCAATGCTTGTATTATCTATTCTCTGAATTATTTTGTTATTATTTTCTATTTTTCCTTGTGTAACTGCTTTTAGGCGTTCGTTTATTTTGTATTGGTTATTGTTATTTTCTATTACCATATTCTGAGTTTTCAGCAAATTATCCCAGTCCGTCGCATCTGGTCTAAAAGATTGGTGTTCACTATTCCTCTTTTTGCCAATTGAGTTGCTGATACTATTTCACTGAGTTCTTCTTTAATTATTAATAATTTATTGTACATCATTTGTTCGTATTTATCAATGCTTGTATTATCTATTCTCTGAATTATTTTGTTATAATTTTCTACTCGTATTATTCCTTGTGTAACTGCTGTTATGCGTTCGTTTATTTTGTATTGGTTATTGTTATTTTCTATTACCATATTCTGAGTTTTCAGCAAATTATCCCAGTCCGTCGCATCTGGTGTTCCGGCGACCCACTTCCATGCGGATCCTATCCAGTTTATCGATCTAGTTCTTCGAGCCTTACTCCCATTTAGCTTTTCCAATAAGTTTTCTATTTGCTTTAGTTGATGGATGAGTTGTGGTCGCAGTATACTATTTTTAGTTATATGGTTTTCTATGGTTGGTGTAAGTCCGATTATAATGTCTTCATACCTTGTCAAATTGATAACATGCACGATTCTAAAATTTCCGTTAATGATTTTTCCATTTATTTATTGATCAAAGTACCAAACTAAGAATTGGCCTAAAATGAAAAGAAAAATATTTATTTTTTATTCAGTTGTATTTTTTACTTGTGATTTGTGGATTTTTTTCCCGTTTTCAGTGACAATCGTGACGCGATTATCTTTTGCCACTATTAATTTTGTGAAAAGAGGTTTTTGCTTTCCATCTCTTCGTGACGGCCGCATAGACTATTTTTTCGTTTTTGGCTTTTTCCTACTGGTATTTTCTCGGCTGATCTTATTTCTTTGATTTTTCTTGATGAGGTTTGTTAAGTCCTCGTTTACCTTATTCTGGAAATCAATCAAATTCTGGTAATTTATTCTTTGGATTCGACCAAGGAAAATATCATTTGGTTTTTTCTTTCTTACTGAATGCATCGAGTTATTATATCGGTCAGTAGCTATGTTAATTATTTCTTTGGTGTTCAGGTCAGGGTATTCTTTTTTAGGACATCTTGTTAATTCTAAAATCGTTGAATGGACTCTTCAACAGTTCCATTAACCTCGCTCTTCTGGGGTGGTGTTAAGTACAACTTGATTCCAAGAGTTTTTATGTAGTTTGAAATGATTGGACTAATGAAACTTCGTTCATTATCTGTCACTAGAATTCTGGGGACTGTGAAGAAGTGTAATACTTTAATAATTTTGCCTCGTAGATATAAAGCTGATTTTTCTTTTATATGGAAGAATTTAGTATATTTAGAAAATTTATCTATGCATGTAATAAACTTTTCGTGATCTATCTCGAAGATATCGAGATGCATTATTTCTGATGGGTATGTAGGGATTGGTGTTTCGTGTAGTTCAGGTTTGTGGGGATGTCTATCATACTTATTGGTGTTACAGATTTCACAATTTTTAACAAATTTCTTAATCATGTTAGTCATTCCTGGAAAATAACATCTTTCCAGAAGCTGTTTCTTATTTTCTGTGTGGTTCCGGTGAGCTCTACTGTGTTCTTCCATGATTACTCGTAACTTATTGTCTGGGTTTGCAATATCTTCCACTATTCTTTGGGTTATTCGGATTTTAAACTTACAAAAATTTTCTTTATAGATTTCCTGAAGTAGTTGGATGTGTTGTTCTGGAATTTTTATTCCATTAATTATATTAGGGTTAAGTCTTTAAGGGCTTGAACTAAATTTTCCTTATTGAATTCCCGTAATCCTATGTAATGTCGGTGGTAGTTCGGATGCGTTTGCTCAAAAATACTTATCTCGCTATTACTAAATATAAGCTGATTTCTGAATACATTTAGGGGGGTCCCGCAATGTGGGACCAGATCGTGATTATCCTCTTCGGCGCTATGCATGGTGTCTGAACTAGGCGATGTTAAGCTATTGGCTTCCAGTTTAAGTCTCGACAAGGCATCGGCTACTTTTTTTGCTTTACCCGGCTTGTATACCAGCTCATAATTATATTCCTCTATTCGTGCTTTCCAGCGTTTGAGCTTAGCATTGGTGTTCTTACTGCTCAAAGCGAATGTCAGTGGTTGGTGGTCGGTTAGGATCTTGATTTTTTTTGCTCCTTACAAGTAATTTCTGAGGTTATCTAGTGCCCAAACTATTGCCAACATCTCCTCCTCATTTGTGGCATAGTTTTCTTCGGTTTGGTTAAGCGATCTTGAGATAAAAGTGATCGGCTTATCTTTTTCGATTTCCCCTTGGGAAAGCACTGCACCTATTGCTTGATTTGACGCATCTGTCGTCAGCAAAAATGGTTTTTCAAAATCTGGGAAAATTAGTATTTCCTCAAGATCCTTAAAAGCCTGTAGTTCGTTTCCAGATAGGTGAATTTTGATGTTCTTGGATTGACTTGCTCTTGCTTACGCATTTTCCCCTCTCGTGAGATTCGTTAAGGGTTTCGCAACTTTAGCGAAATCTCTTATGAATCTTCAATAATAAGAGGTTAGTCCTAGAAAACCTTTAAGTTCTCTTAGGTTCTCTGGGGGTTTCATATTTTGGATCGCCTGAACTTTTCTTGGATCCAGCTTAATACCATTTTTTGTAATCAAATATCCCAGGAATTCCGTCTCCTGCTTTAAAAACTCTGTTTTGTCCAAATTGATCCTTAAGTTAGCATCTTTTAGTTTAGAGAATATTTAATCGATGTTCTTTAGGTGTTCTGCTTCGGTTTTGCCGAGAATGACTATGTCATCAATATAGACATAGCATGCTTTACCGATGTGCTCCTTTAACACATCATCAATCATCCTTTGGAAGATTGATGGCGCATTTTTTAGACCAAATGGTAGTCAAGTAAACTCGTAAGGCCGTTTTTGGAATGTCTGATTCCCTCATCCTGATCTGATGGAACCCGAATGTAAGGTCGATGGTTGTAAAATATTTTGAGTTACCTAGGTTCGCAATGGTATTAGAAATATCCGGAATCGGGTAAGTGTCTGATACAGTTACTGCATTTAATTTCTTAAAATCGATGACAATCCTGTACTTTTTTTCCCCGGAGGCATCCATTTTCTTAGGAACGATCCACATTGGGGAGTTATAAGGACTTTTGGAAGGTCTTATCACTCCGTCATCTAGCAGTTTCCTCAACTGTTTTTCCACTTCTCCTCTCATACTCACGGGATATGGATAGGACTTTGAATAGATGGGTTCATCAGTTGTTGTTTTGATTTCTGCTCTGACCCTTGTAACAATGGTTTCTTCATCGACTATGGGGCCAAAAAGAGATTTATGTTTCATTATTAGAATTTTAAGTTCTTCTCTTGTTTCTTCTGAAAGAGGTGTATCTCTGATTTCTATGTTATTGACTTGTTTAGACTCTGTTTCCTTGAGTTTAATTTGTATGTTGGGCTTTATGGTCAAAAGGTTATTTTTCCTGTCAATTACGGCTTCGAGTTGTTTGAGGGTGTCATCCCCGATAATTCCATCAAATGTTGTTAGTCCAGGTAAGATAAAAAAATCTAAAATGGTGTTATTTCCAAGGCTCTTGAAGAATTTTACGCTGATTTTTTGGTTTATAATGACTTCTCCTCCGGCAGATTGTATTTTAAAGTTGGTTCTGGTTGGCTTTGCATTTATGGCTAGGTTGGGATTCACAAAATTCTTGTTTGCTCCTGTGTCGATAAGGAATTTTAGCATCTTACCTTTTCTAGGTGCACACTCTATGTAAGGTATGCTTGAGAGGCTTCCGTTGTAAAATTTACTTCCAATGACTCAACTTCAGGCTCTCTGATTTCATATTCTTGGTTCATATTGTCTTCATATTTATCTGCATATTCCTGAGGATTTTCCTGAGAATATTCCTCTTCTTTCTGTGTTTCAATGTTAAATAACCTCTGTCGCTTAAGTTGTTGATTTATTGATCCCTGATTTTGTATGTTGTAACTTGTCTGGTTGTAATTTGATTGATCATAGTATCTTTGGTTGTTATTCGGATGATTCGTGTAGTTAACTTGTTTGCTTTGAATGCTTTGATCAGTTTCCATTGGCAATGCTGGCTTAGGTTGTGTAGGTCTAGGTGGTGGAGGATAATTCGTTTGTTGTCTTGCTGGCTATTGATGAGTGTTTTGATTTTTGTGCTGGATGTTGTACGCTTGATTTCTTTGCTGAAGTGGTATTGATCCTTGAGGAAGTGACAGTTTTGGAAGTTTTTGTTTAGGTGCTGGAATTTGGTTAATGGGTATTGTAATTGTATTTTGTGTGTTTCTGTTATGTATTGTCATGTTTCTAAAATTTAAATTTTGAACCTCTAGGCAGGCAGCATAAGCTTCCGGTAGGGTTTGTGGTTTTTGTATTATGAGGATTTTTGAAAGATCTCCATTTAGTCCTCGAATGAAGACATCGAGTGCTCGATTTCTATAACTTTCGATCAGAGCATTGACTGTCTCTAAAGAGTAGTCTTCTGTCTTTATTTTGTTTATTATTAAAGAAAATTGGTGATTGACGTTAGCATAAAATTCGTCAATGCTTCTGTTTCCTTGGTGAAGTATACCCAATTGGTATTCGAGGGTCCTTATGTCTCGTTTGTCCGCGTAGTGGAGGGACAAACATTTCTTGATATCTGACCAATTTTCGTTAAAGATATTGTATGAAATGAGCGCGGTGTCTGCGCTTCCTCTGATTTTCTGCCTTATACTCTGCAATATAGCACGATATATAGGCTTACCTCTTACTATTTCGTAGTCTTTTAGAATATTCTCTACATTGTGTATCCAGGATGTATATTGAACAGGATTTTCGTCAAAAGTTTGGAGTTCCTTTACAGAGTCAGGGAGCTTGCTTTTTTCCCTTAACTCTTGCTCATTTCTAGGACACTGTAATGCCATTTATTGGGCAGCATTCGCTTCATTTCGAGATTCTAGCCTTAATAATCTTTGCTCAATGCTTCTGGTCGAAGCAATTTGTGCGTTCAATGCACCGGTCAATTGTGTTAAGGCGTCCTGTATAGCTTCCATGTTTGAATCTTACTTTAAATCTTTTTTTTTTTTTAAAAATGTTATAGAAGTATGGAATATGAGGTATGGAATATATATATGTAGATATGGAAAATTTAAATTTTATAAGGATATGAACCAATTGTTTTTCTTAAAACTTATTTATTGTATATTTAAAAGTTTGATTGATTTTTGAAATTACACCTTAAATTATTTAATATTTGAATAATATATTAAAGGTTGTTTCTTTAAAGTTTGATTGTTTTTTTTTTTGTAAATAACGCAATTATATTTTTCTGGAATTGATAGTTCTTATAGTTCTAGTAGATTTTCAAAATAATGCACTTTCTTACAATATTAAATAGGAAAGTACGAAATTTAAGATATTTTCTTAATCTAAAAATGCGAATTAAGTAAGGACTTACAATGATGCTATTAAAAACTTCATTGTGTGGGTTCCGGACTTGATTGTGTTTCTTTCCTTGAAGAATGGGACGTCTTGTTCCTTTTTGGCTCAGGGCGTTAGAGTTGCAGTCGGCCTACTAGTGGGACAATCCTCAATCACTATCTTCTTTGTGCACTGTTCATATGTTAAATGTTCGTACCACGCACTGTTCTTACGGGAAGTGTTCGTTTTACGCACTGTTCGTGTTACGCACTGTTCTTACGGGAAGTTACTTTAAAACACTACTTTAGAACACAATTTTGTCCTTGCTGCTCGGGCGCCAGTAAACTTATTTACAGAAATAAGATTTAAATAAATATTTTTTGTGAGACACAAGTCTCTTTATTAGGCACTCACTTAATTCTAAATATAAATTTTTCTTACACTATTACTTATAGTCTATTAAATGCTGACACCGCATGAGAAAATATTCCAGACGGGAATATTAAACCTGTGTCCGGTGCAGCGAAACATTACCTACAATAATACCTTACTCAGCAATAAGGTTCTTTTCCCATGCAGCGCGTGTGCTGATGGTGCAAACAATAAGTTTGCAGCGCATGTGCTGATGATGCAAAATTTGTGTGTTAACTTCAACGTGCTGTTACATACTTCATAATACGGCAACATTTTTCGTCGCTAGCCAGTGCCCTTTCATAAGTATTGCAAGTATGTTCCGATAGACAAGCTTTTCGTCTGAATGCATGTATAATGCCTGGTAATTCTTCATTTTTTCGGTCAGTGTTCAATAAAGGAGCTTGTGATAAGCAATCAGCAATGTCCATATCTTTGCCAGGAGTGTATACTTTAGACAGTCCTAGATATTTTAATTACTGCATAAGCATGTACTGGAGGCGTGTTGTGATGCGTCAATGCCCCGTTTAAGTAGCGTCTCTAATGTCTTATTGTCAGATTGCACAACGAATTTTTTTCATATAAATAATAATAAAAACGTTCTCCAGCTAAAACTATGGCTAGTAGCTCTTTTTATATTTTGAACTTTCAGTTTGAATAATTACTGGAAACTTTGGATCTTCACTAATGATCTAAGAAAAGTTTTGAATTCTATTTCATGTTTATCTGACCACTACCATCGGACTTCCTTTTGGGTTAATTCGCGTAAATTGACTGATCTCTGCGGCAGATTTGGAACGGATTTAGCTAAAAGCTTCAGCAGTCCTAAGAACCATATAACGTCGGGCTTACAATTTGGCGTAGTCATGTTGTGATTCACACACTGCATGATCCCAGCACTTGCTATCAAAACAATCCACTTATCCAGCTGCATATACATTTTCAGACAAGTTCATACCCGAGTCATTCACTGAAATCCGAAGCCGCATGTAAATATATGCCACGGCGTACATTCGCCGCACTGCCGAAACATGAAGCTAAACATATTTCGTATTTGGGTCGATCCCAGGAAACAGTTAAAGAAAAATTATGAATGCGATTGCACTTACAATGTTTGCAGCACGGAAGTGAATGACAAACGGGATGATATTCGAAATCTACAAAAGAAAAACCACCCAAGCTGCAAAATAAACTGGAACAAGCAGTGAATGATCGTAAGTGTTATGGGAGTGGTTGCACAAGCCGATTTGGTTACGCACAGAAAAGGTTATAAAAGAGATACGATGTGAAAATAAGGGAAGTTTTTTAAGTAGACCAATTCAGATGACAAGGTTGCAGTGACGCTAAAGACGGCGGACCTTTAGTCAACAAAATAAAATAAAGTAAACAAAAAATTAAATGTCTTTTAATCAAATCCGTAGTAAGACTCTTCTCTCGTTGTATACGAGAAAGCACGGTCTCGCGACGATATAACATTTGGTGGCAGCGGTGGGATCCTACGAGAAACGGATCCAAACTACCACGGACAAGAGCCTAAAGTACTATACACCAGAAAATATAACCACTGTAGTGTAGTGTAAAAGTGAAAAGCCCACACATATAAGTCCTTGCGAACTTTAGTAGAACTAGACTTAGAGGCAAAACGGTGGCAGTGTAAATGACCAGGGCAACAACAACTATAGGGCACGAAGCCTACCTGGCACAAATACGCAACACAGCATGACAACAGGAGAAACGACAAAAAAAAATTAAAAACCACAAGGTAATAGCTCATTATTGTTATTTTTGTATTTCAATCAAAAATAGCTTTTAAATAAAGATGCAGTTTTGCCCTTTTTTTTTTCACTATTTCATAATCTCAGTCAAGTAAAAAGGGGGAAAAAATTGTTTTCTTTTAAAATTAAATAAGTAACTACTCGTAATATAAATAAATAAACTAAATTTCATTAAATCGATCTCACACACACTACCATACGATTTAGTTTATATTTTAGTCACCATTCCCTTTAAATCCACCTGCCGTTCGCTTACATCTCCCATCCCGATTTCATTCCTTGAAAATTCTTACGTGAAAAAATAAGAGCACAATAGAGCTCTTCAGAGTTCTACCCTTTGCTCTACAAGAAAATCATATATAAAATGGCCGTAAAAATCTCTCTTAGCGACGCGTTCAGTATAGTACCTACCTTCGATAGCAATCCGGGAGCTCTCAATAAATTTGTGGCGGGCGGCAAGACTCTGCTTATTTACATCAACGACGAAGAGCAACATTCTATTTTTCTGGACATTATTAAAACCTAGCTTCAAGGTCCGGCTTTTGATCTTGTCCAATACAGGTCATTTACTAATTGGAAAGATATGGTGTCCGTACTAGAGTCTCAATTCAGAGAACTCAAGTCACGGTCTTCCGCCCAGAATGAGCTAATTACAGCCAGGCAGAGACACCAAGAGTCCATCCAAGAATTTGAGGATAGAATTATCACGTTATTGTGTGCACTCGACACGGTCACATGCGTTTCTATAGCGGAGTTACCCGTAAGAGATTTCCTTATTAGGGAAAATACAAACAGACTTTCAAGGATGGAATTAAATGCCCCAGTCTCATGATCCTGAGCAAGGCTCAAAACTACCGAGATCTGAAAACGGCGGTCAGCTATGCTATCGGGCAATCCATCCGATTAGAGCCTGCCATTGGACCCACAAACACGCCCACAAAACCCAAAGTGTAGTCGAATATAAGACATGTAACAATTTGGGGCACACCTCAACTACATGTTACATGAACCAGGTTACGCCCTCCCAACCACCCAACCATCAGCCTGTCTGCCAAACATGCAACAAAATAGGTCACACCTCCGCCACTTGTTACAGGAATACTAATATTCCGAATTTCATTCTGCAACAAATAAAGAGGGAAGTTCAGCTGATAAGATGTGGGTATTGTAACAATACAAATCACTCTCAGGACGATTGTAGGATGCGATTGGCACATGAGAGGCCTCAACAAGGGAGACCAAATCGCTCAAGTTCACCCAATAATCAAAACGCGAGACAGTATTCTTCCATGTCGAGAAACGAGCAAGGTCGAGAAGAAGAAGCCGGCAACCTAACCCGAGTACAAATGAAAGCCGATGTTCACAACGCCCCTCACTAACCTATCAAGTGTTTATATCACTCTGTTCCAAACGCCAAGAGCCAATAATACGAGCCAAAATTTCACCCCATAGTCCACAAACAAATAGCTATATTCCTAATCGACACAGACGCTGACATAAGCCTGGTAAAATCAAAAATTGCGAAGGCATTTCAAAGAAATAAAAAGTGTACTGTATCGACCATTACGGGAGCGTCTCTAAATACAATGGGGGAAATCTTGGGAACACTAGAATTCGAATCGAACAAACAAACGATTTCCTTGGAACACACTTTCCAAGTAATGCCTCCTTGCATAAATTTGGAATGTGACGGAATAATCGGCAACGATCTTCTCAGTAAATTCCAGTGTCATGTCGATTTGGAAAATATAGAAATCGAAATAGCGATACAAAAAGAAAACATAAGGAATGAGCTTTTAATAGAAGATAGTTACTGGGGAAAAATGATTAATACCGTTCCCAAAGTTCAAACGTCAGAAAATGTTGACGCTTCTGGTATATCCTCGGAACATCAATGTGTACCACGAAAACGCAGAAAACGAGCCAATAGTTGATTTCATTTGTCTACCGGCCAGAACAAGCACCTATCAACACCTAAATGGCAATCGAAAAGTAAGAGAAAAATACACAGTAAAAAGTAAGCCTGTAACACAGAACACGTCCAAAAGTAGATAGAAAACATACAAAAACCCTGCAAAGAATTAGCCAGAGGTACGACAAAGTCTAGCCGAATGTAAGACTGAGACAGCTAGAAATGCAAAAGTTCGCAAACAAAAACAAGACCTACCCGCAAATAATAATAATATAGTGACACTTAAACCAAGAATGCAGCAAATAATTGAGGTCCCTTTCAATGATAAATCGCCCAAAGAGCAATATTTAATAATACATAAAAAGTTAGTCAAACCCGGTATTTATATAGGAGATACCCTAACTAGACCCACAAATTCCAAAATCAAGGTTTTAGTGATGAATACTTCAGAGACGGAGCAAGATACTCGTATCAATTTTCTATGGGAAAACTTTGAGGTAATTTCAGACAAATCTAGGGATACTATTAAAATAAAGTTAGAAAAATTGGTAACGGTACTAGATCTTGAGCACTGTAATAGTTTGGGAAAAGAGTCCATACTGACAATTTGTAGGAGTACAATAGTATATATAGTATAGTAGGAATATATGTATATATGATGTACACGTATACCGGATAATAATTAACAAATCATTTTGTTGATTTAAATATAGAACAAAAAAAAATGGAACAACATTTTTAAGTAACTGTATACTTAGACTAAAAAAGAATACGAAAAAAAATAATAATTACATTTATAAAAACACTATATACAAAAAAAATATATAATAAAAAAAAAATCAACAACATTAGCACATTGCATGCCACGTCATTCAAATATGAATGACACCTATGTTTCCGAGGAGGCTACGTCATTCATATGCTTATGACAGCTACATGTCACTATAGCGCCATGAAATTCAAAAATGAATGACACTTAGATAATACATTGAGCGCCAAGAAAATTTGAAAAAAACGGAAACTTGAAAAACTGTTTTTATAACTGTTTTACTTAAAAAAATGTATTTGCATTACAGATTGGTAGCTTTTTTTTTTTAATAATTTGAAGCGGTAGGACGTGCAGACGACTGTCATTCATATATGAAAGGTATCTTTGATTCACTCGGACCGAATTTTATAATTGGTGGTGACTTTAATTCGAAACATACCTTCTGGGGCTCTAGATGTTATACAACGAAGGGCAGCCAACTCTATTAAGCCGGTATGCAATGTAAAGTTGACTTTTTCTCGACATGAAAACCAACATATTGGCCTTCGGATATAACAAAGACCCCTGATCTTGTAGACTTCTTTGTCACAAAGGGAGCAGCCAAAATTTCTACAAACATCGAGGAAAGTTATGATCTCTCCTCAGATCACTCACCAGTCATTTTGACACTAAGCATACTCTTAATTAAGAAAGAAGTGGCGCCTAGATTAACTAACAACAAAACTAACTGGGATGGTTTTAGAAATTACTGCAATGAACATATTGTTCTAAACGTGTCGCTAAAAACACAAAACGAAATAGAAGACGAAGTCGACAGATTCATCAAAGTCCTGCAGAACGCTGCCTGGAACAACACTCCAACTCCAAAAAGAAAACAGAAAGCAAGTAATGAAATAAAATATCCGCCAGAAATAAAAGAACTGGTGAGAGAAAAGAGGAGAGCGCGCAAAAGATGGCAACAATCCCGTGCTCCCCAGCATAAAACATACTTAAACCACTTATGCAACAAGTTGAAGGAAGCAATACGAGATTACAAAAATCGGAATATCTCTACATATCTCGAAGGTCTGACTGCCGAAAGAAGTTCAAACTACTCCCTCTGGAAAGCCATGAAGGGAATCAAAAAGCCTCAAATGCAATTTCCTCCCATAAGAAAAAATAATGGCGAATGGGCAAAAGGAGATAAATAGAAGGCGGATCTATTTGCCGAGCACCTAGAAGAAACGTTTAAGCCTTTTGATGGACAGGCGTTAACAGGAGGTTCTTATTATATAATTACGGCACCGGACAATTTTAGAATAAAAACAGTATCCCTACGAGAACTTAACCAAGCAATTAAGAAATTGAAAAATAACAAAGCCCCTGGTTATGATTTGATAACAGGTCAAATTCTCAAGGAGTTGCCAAAGAAAGCCCTTATCAAACTGCTCCAACTCATAAATGCCGCGCTAAGATTATTAAACGTTCGAAGCCAATGGAAAGTTGCCGAAGTTATAATGGTCCCGAAACCAGGCAAATCTCTAAATGAAAAAAAGTCCTACAGACCGATATAGCTTCTGCCGATAATATCTAAAATATTTGAAAAACTCCTATTGAAGCGCTTGCAACCGATCATTGAAGAGAGGCGTCTAATTCCTGAATATCAATTTGGTTTTAGAACTAAGCACTCCACAATTGACCAGGTCTTTAGAATTACGAATGAAATTGAGAAAGCCATAGAGGGGAAAAAGATATGTTCTAGCGTGTTTCTTGACGTGTCTCAAGCCTTCGTAAGGTATGGCATGAAGGCTTAAATTTTAAGCTAAGTCAGGTTCTTCCGAGAGAGCTGCATACGATTCTGAAATCGTACCTGGAAAACAGAATTTTTCGTGTTAAACATGGCACCGAATACTCGGAATTTAAAGAGATCGCTGCTGGAGTTCCGCAAGGAAGGTACTTGGTCCGGTATTGTTTTTACTCTATACTCGAGACATACCGGAAGAATCAGGTACCATTGTAGCCACGTTCGCGGACGACACGGCGATACTAGCTGCAGATACTTCAGTCGAGTTAGCTACTGGAAAGCTACAAACGGCTTTGGATAAAATCTACGAATGGACAAAGATATGGCGAATTGTTCTCAATGAGACCAAATCTACTCATGTTAATTTTACTTACCGAAATATAAACAACCTTCCCATTTTCATTAACTCGGTACAAATACCATATGCAAATGAAGCAAAGTATCTAGGAATGACATTAGATGTAAAACTGAAATGGAAGCCGCATGTTAAGAAGAAACGTGATGAACTTGAAAATAAATTCAGACAAATGTACTGGCTACTAGGAAGACATTCCAAGTTAGGCATACATAACAAACTGCTCATCT